>BQKZ01000317.1:89414-165076 GCA_036244855.1 Temnopleurus reevesii
AAAAAAAAAAAAAAAAAAAAAAGGGGGAAAAGAAAAGGGAAAGTCATATTTTTGTTGAAGATATTCCAACAATGAGAACATTAGAAAATGATCAACAACAAAATAAAAGAGGAAAATGTACAAGAAAATTCTTTTGTATGGGGATTGAAATTTAGGGGCAGTTGACTAAAGCTATGCACATGCAGAATAAAGTTGCTGTTTGATGTGATAATTCCATTTCAATTACTGTTTTAAGTACCCCCCCCCCCCTCACATACACTCACACAATCCTAAGGAACCATATCAATTTTCAACCACGCGACCCTCTTTAGGTTTTTATTAATAAAGCATTTTGTCGCTACATACAAAAGGGCCCACTACTCAGCGCACAGAATAGGCTATGCAAGACATTATTTTTGTTGATCTCGTGATACAAGAGGGTTTGAGTCCCATCTTCGCCCCGTTTGAATTAAAGCTCCATGTTATTGAAGATATACATTTTAGTTTGAAAAGTGCCTTCAGTACTACACAGATAATTGACAAAGTTTGAAGATAATCCTTCGAAAATTTGAAGAGCGCCAGCCTAATCAAACAGCAACAACGACTGTCTAGGGCTTTTCTAAAGAGTCTGCCCAATAATAACTTTTTTTAATAGGAACAGAAAAATTTGGTGAGCAGAACAAAAAAAAGTCTAAAGAAATTCGGACAAGTAACTAGGAAAAGTTATGAATGTGCTATAATTTGATTTTAAAAAATAGGCAAATCAGTGAAAATTTTCAGATATGTTGCCACTTTGATGATGTCATGAATGCACTAATCATCATCCAAGAAGAGAAGGATCTTTTCTACATACCTTTACTTATAATTATATAGATAGTGGGTAAATTCTTGTAAATCAGACGCAGATGTAGGGGGCACCGGCCTCCCCAAAACCCCTATGTGCACGGCGCACTGACCACTTCTCCCATGCATGTCAGATAACAATTGTGCGTGTTCCCATTTGTTGCATCCCTTCTTCCTGAAAGAAAGACGTTACGAAAACCGAAGCATCATCATCATCAGCATCAGCATAATCCATCAATTAGGTATGAAAGCGATGTGCGATCTAAATTCCAGGGCCTCATTGACAAGTTAAACGAGAAAGTTCTAGCATCGGTGTGCCATTTTGTTTTGGGGTCTTTGGGGTTTTTCTTNAGGGTTTGAGTCCCATCTTCGCCCCGTTTGAAATAAAGCTCCATGTAGATATAAATTTTAGTTTGAAAAGTGCCTTCAGTACTACACAGATAATTTACAAAGTTTGAAGATAATCCTTCTAAAATTTGAAGAGCGCCATCCTAATCAAACAGCAACAACTACTGTCTGGGGCCTTTCTGAAGAGTCTGCCCAATAATAAATTTTTTTAACAGGAACAGAAACATTTGGTAAGCAGAACAAAAGAAAATCTGAAGAAATTCGGACAAGTAACGAGGAAAAGTTATGAATTTGCTATATCTGATAGAAAGAAATAGGCAAATCAGCGTAAATTTTCAGATATGTTGCCAATTTGATGATGTCATAGATCCACTACTAACCATCCTCCTAGAAGAAAAGGAACTTTTCGAATTACCTTATAATTGAATAGAGGGTAAATTCGTTTATATCATGAACAGATCGAGGGGTCTAGGAACTGGCCTCCCCAAAACCCCTATGTGCGAGGCACACTTGCCACTTTTCCTTGCACGTCGGATAACAATTATGCCGTGTCCCCTTTTGCTCCCTTCCTTCTTCCTGGAAAAAGAAACGTTACGAAAACCGACGCATCAACATCAGCATCATCCAGCAATTAGGTTAAGAAAGCGATATGCGATCTAAATTCCAGGGCTTCATTGACAAGTTTAAACGAGAAAGTTCTAGCATCAGTGCGCAATTCTTATTATTTTTTGGTCTATTTTTGTATCCTTCTTCGTTAATGTCGCGGGGGGGGGGGGGGGTCGGGCAGGACAATATTTCAATTTTAGGGCAGAATCTGCACCATTATTCTAGGCCGTCGTATTTGTTTTTATCAAAATCGATTTTATTTGTTTGTTTGCTTTTCATCAATATGCTCATACAATTTTAGAAGGCTTGGAAAAGATATAATACTGGGCAACTTATCATAACATAATGCAATATTAATACCGCAACTCATTGTGGATTTTAAACCAAGTGACTTGAACTCTGCTTGGATTCCGAAAGAAGTTACTCAGACATTGGTGATTTTTTTTATTCAATGGTTGCCCATGACTAAATTAAGTTTGTAATGAGTTTTCTAAATTAAATCACATGAGAATGGGACATCACATACAATTGTGGTCACCCATGTTACAATCAATATTACCCCCTTTAAAGTGTACGTAGTAAAGTCATCAAATTAGCATTGGCCCTAATTCTCATTAGTTTTTATGTACTCAATATGTAAGTACTAATTAGTGATGCTATGCTAATTGACCTCCATCCCATCACTGCAAAAATCAATGGACAAGGAATTTATACAAAATAGACGAAGTGACATTCAGGCCTTCACAATAGCCCTAGCCTAGTAAAGGTGAAACTGCATCCTAGCTGAAAACATTTAAAGTGGCGCAAAACAAGGGGAATGGGGCTCCCCCCCCCCCCCCCCCAAAAAAAAAGAATAAACAAAAAATACATTTGACAAAGAACCTCGTTTCCTTTAATCTTATTTCATGTTATGGTTTTTCCCTTCGCATATTAATTGAAATGTGAAAAATTTCGGCGCTCAAACCTTGCATTTATGGCCCTTTCAGGTGTGTGTGTGTGTGGGGGGGGGGGTGTAAAGAAGAGGAAAAGTTCTAAGGGATGCAGGTCTTTAATTGACATCACTGTCAGTCTGCTGAGGCAATTGAAGCGAATATATTGCTCTCCTTGAAGCGTGGGTGAAAAAGGATGACAAAAAACCGTGCCATGTTAAAACATTTTCCCGCTCAAAAACAAACCGTCTTCAGACTCCGATGACGTCATCAGCATTGCATGTAATTACATTACGGGGTTTGCATAATCTTGTAGGTCCATCATGCACACGCTGCTGACTCTGAACGTTTAGTCACACATAGTCAACGTATTTGGGGCGATCACACCTACAGAATGATCCTCTCATGCTGCCAAACTGAATCATCTTAAATTCGAACTATCAACTATAAATGAATGTTTTGCTTAATCGATGAATTGAGGTAGAGAAAAATGATCTTCAGACATCAGATTCCAAACGGAATAAGACAGTAGTAATTCCAATCGTGTTTATGAGGTTTGATAGCCAGTTTGGATCTTTCTGCTGGTGTGACTTCCCCATGCATGCCAGGCGTAAAGTCCTTTTCACATCTCTTTGAACAGAAATACGCACGGGAGTCGCTTGGCTAGCTATGAATTCGTTCGGCTTGCATCCGATGTACGCAGTACAGTACCTCCAGGAAGGACATAGCCATTATGCTAATGGCTCTGAATGGAGTGCTTCAACCGTAATTGTATCTTTTCAATTATTTATCTTTGTATTTGTGTCAGTTTTGTATGTATTTATTCATATTGATTTTCTTTGTATTTTTGGTTGCTTTTTACTTTACGGAAAATAAAACCAAACCAAACCAAACCAAACCAAGTACATATTAACATCAGTCAAGCGGCTACCTTGCATATTTCTGCTCACTGCGACCTAGCGTATTCAATTCACATTGGGCAACGTTTGTTATAAACGCTAAATGTGTGACTGGTCCTTTCCATCGGGCCTTTATCATAATCATTATGTTATATTGCTTGGCTGTGCATCAAGATTTGATGATGATGATGGCCGTCCTTGGGAGCGACGTGAAGAAGACGTTGCAGAAATTGCAGTCTGCCATTCTATTTTGATATCCTAATTCGTGTAAACATAAGCGTATCATTATAAATAATGTATTTCATACAAAATGGGAGAATAACATGAATATAATTCTGTCTTTCTCAATACTCTTTTCGTCGACATACATCAATAAATCGATATGCGTGTTTAAAATAGGATTCACGATTATTTATTTCACAAGAATTGTCAAAATAAGTTTAAGACCCCCCCCCCCTGAAAATAGCTTTATAGACATATTCACTCTTTAACAGAGGATTGCCTACTTGTCCCGTATTTTCTTCAGGTTATAAGCTGCCTTTTTTTTAGGTTCTTCAGCGATCCATTTAAGGTCCGTGAGCATAATGATTCTTTTAGGGAACCCTTTTTGTCAAGAGTTCCAAATACCGAACAAAAAGTCTCAAATATGCAACTTTTTTCTTAAAAGTGAATATTCAGCCTCATAGTCACATAGAAGTCCCGACTCAACAAGCATAACTGCCCCTGAACAAAGGGGAATGCATAACTCTCATCACAAATGACTCAACTGAACTAAGAATCGTGTTGAATCGTGTTGGATCGTGTTGGGTCTTGTCGTATAATGTGACCGGGACTTTGAGCCCCCGTCTTCATACATCATGGTAATGCCCTTTTGTTTCATTTCTAAAAACAGCGTATAGGTCACAACAGATGCTTCACCGTATAACTGTTTCTACTCGTTTCTTTTCTTTCTAACAATAGCCCATGTTTTTAATTATGTTTTTAGATTATTTCCATCTCAGTATGGATTTTCTCGCTCCATTTTTTTTTAGCCAGGTCAGGTCAGTTTCTCTATAATTGGCCTAATCTTTGAATATATACATTGTGATATGCAATAGGAGCAATATGCCATAAGCGTATTTCACACCTCATTATGAGTTTGTGTTATAGAATCAATGTCCATTAAACTATTTTGGGTTTTATTGCTGTAGCCATTGATTCTTAGCTATATGCAAATGACTGTTTTCACGTAATATGATATGCCATCAACGACGTGAATTACTGATTGGCAATTATCAAGGGGGCAATAAATCATACTGTTCAGGTTTTTCAATAATTTGATTTATACCATAATTTCGTCACCGATTTTACGAACCGGCCTTCTACTAGGGAGGGGTGGTTGAGCAAACCAGTCGTATCAATTCAAATGAAAAAATCGAAATGAATTTAAGTGGTACGCTATTGTACTTGGCGCTATGTCGGGGTTTCTACGTGTTCAAGCACCCCCCCCCCCCCCCCCCCCGTAGTTAGAGTTATTTCGTAAAAAGTTGACGATATGAAAAAAGAGAATACGAACGCAGTTTCAAACACCCAAACATAATTTAAAGGAGTTCCCACAAACATAAATACATTGTCTAATGTTGTGGTTGCGCGATATAAAAATCATCGAATGTCTTTTCTGTCTTCTTCCGTTCAGAATGATGAAAAGGCAGACCTGGCTCTCACCTTTCAACAAGAGGGCCGCATGGATTAAATAATCCATGAAATGTCATTAAGAAATCCAGCCAATTTTCAGAATGAGTTAGCCCTGAAGGTCATGTCACTCTACTATATTTGCTAACAATAAGCTTGGAGAGGATAACTAACATTGCCTTGTACTTAATGCACTGAACATGCTGAAAACGTTGAGCAAATGCATCAAAGGCTTTCAACAAATGGATTTTCAAGCTATTTTTTTTAAGTATACACAAACCGCAGAAACTCTGAATGATTTTGAGAAAAAGTTACATAACTTTGCTTGTTTGACAGCAATAAGCTTAGAATGGATAACTAAAATTTCAAAATAAAAGCAATTTCTTTATCCGATGTCATTAAGAAATTCTGAACGATTTTCAGGACTACTTATCCCAGAAGGTCACGTCACAATGTTTGTAAGCAATAAGGTTTCAGTGGATAACTAACAGTGCATACTTAATGCACCTAAACGTTGACCAAATGCATCAAAGACGTTCAACAGATGGATTATCAAGCCATGAAATTGTTTGAAGTTTGTACAACCCTCAGAATCTCTGAACGAGTGTGAGGAAGACTTAGCGCTGAAAGTCATGTCACTTTGCTTGTTTGTAAGCAGAAAGATTGGGATGGAGAACTAAAATTGCCTTGATTAATGCACCTAAATGTTTATCAAATGCAGCAAAGGCTTTCTACAGACGGACTATCAATTGTCAATTGTTTAAAGTTTGCATAGCCCTAAGAAGCTCCCAATGATATTGGAGAAGAGTTCAATAGGCCTGAATGTCAAGTCACTTGGATTTCTTTTATAGCAAGTACTACAAAAGTTGACCAAGTTCATCAAAGACTTTCAATAGATGGACTATCAAGCCAATTTATTGACGTTTTCACAAATATGATAAATTCTGAACGGGTTTGAGGACGAGTGAGTCCTGAAGGTCACATCGGTCAGCA
The DNA here is from genome assembly GCA_036244855.1 of Temnopleurus reevesii. Classification (NCBI taxonomy): domain Eukaryota; kingdom Metazoa; phylum Echinodermata; class Echinoidea; order Temnopleuroida; family Temnopleuridae; genus Temnopleurus; species Temnopleurus reevesii. Next base: position 95,683 of record BQKZ01000317.1, read on the forward strand.
ACAAATTTGGAGTGGATAACAAATGTTGACCAAAATAATGCATCAAAGACTTTTTAACAGATTGACTACCAAGCCAATTGTTTGAAGTTTTCACAACCCTCAGAAACTCTGAACCCTGAAGGTCACGTAACGCCGCTTGTTTTTAAGCAATAAGCTTGGAGTGGATAACTAACATTGCCTCATTTAATGCCCTCAAACATTTAGGCCTATACACTGGCCCATCGACTATCATGACTATACGAGTGTTTGTCCCACCAGAGACCGTCAACGAATGGATGATCAAGGTAATTGTTTGTTTACACCCATGGTCTAATTTATGGCGATCAAAAATGAGAAGGAAAATGTTATTCAAATCGAAAAATCATATCAAATCATTTTATTTTTTCAATTCCTTTGATAGTTCAAATCATACAGTCATAAATAATAATGGAAATAACTAATATTACAAAAGAAAGGAAAAAATAGAGGCCAGCAAAGAAGCGAGGTTTGTAAAGAAGGCTGGCCCCTAATAATTGCATTCAGATGACAATGTCAGTCCTTCTAAATGCTATTGATGAAAGTGGTTTTCACGCGTTTTTATTTCATTTCCATCAATAACGAATGGATGTTTTGTCCATTCTTAGAAGGTCTTTGGATCCATCCGTTCAATTCTGCAGTCTACACATCGAAAGCAGACAATTTCATCAGCTTTATATCTCGCAAAGCTTATGGTAAGAAATCAGGTTGGTACTCCATTTTTAGCAAGATCTTTGGTTTCAAGCACATAATTCAGCAGTCTACACAAACATACATCGTAGGAAGACCATTATCCCATCAGCTTCATATATATATAGCTCTCGTTTCCCGCGCAGCTTAAGACCGACTCACACATTTGTGTTTTTAGCCTGCGTCAGCCCACCGTTTTTACAATTAAAAACGCTTCCTGGACGCAGGGTTTACGGTGGAATAGCGTGTAGCGTACGCTCCTTGAGCGCAAGTCGAACATCAGTCCACCGTCTGATCAGCGTATACTGTCCTCCCAAGGAGCATTTTTACTTTTCAAATACACTGGGCTTACGAAGGCTAAAAACGCAAAGGTGAGAGTCGGCCTTTAAATTGAGACAGCGCTCAGGTAAAAGTTGAAATCGCCGCATGTGGCTATTTGCAGCCTCATCAACGACTCATTTTTGGAAGAGCTTTCTACGCCATTCCTCCATCTCGATTTGACGACATAGCATACCACTCCAATTTGACGTAATGCGCTCTCGCTTCAGTCACAACAACTGCTCGCTTTATTCCACCCTTTACGGAAGCGTTAAAGTGCAACTTGACCAGAGACTTGTCGAGATATGTAACAAGTCGACATGATATCCATATTTTGTCGACGTTTTGATATCACATCGCCAATTCGATTTGACGACATAGCATACTACTCCAATTTGACGCAATATCCTCTCGCCCCAGTCATAACAACTGCTCCCTTTATTCCAGCCATTTATGGAGGCATTAAAGTGCAATCGGCTTGGAGACTCGTCGATGTGTTTCATGTCGACGACTTGACTTGATATTCTTATTCTATCGAATAGTCTTTATTGTTTATCTATTTGAGTCGACCTTTTTTTTTTTTTTTAAAGAAGTGAGATATATCCTCTCGACAAGCTGACTTGATATTCTTGTTTTGTCCTTATAAAATTGTTTGTCTAACCGAGTCGACATTTTTTTAAAGTAGTGACGAGACATATCCTCTCGACAATTCGACAGAAGTTAAAAGTTAAACGACGACATGAATTATCTTGACAAGGATGTCAGTCGATATGTGAGTAAATCTCGACAATTCAACTTAGGCCTAACAAAAAAATATTAAGCCGGAACCGACAAATATTATGTGATCGGTATTTAAATATCCCCATGTCGATTTTATTTTTATTTTTTTGTCGAGCCGACTTGGTAAGAAAATTCAATTAGCCATGTCGACTCACAATTTTAGATAAAGCAGACTTGTCAAGATAACTGCCTCGCCATATTGACTTACAAAAAGTAAATAAGTCGACTTATTTGTTGATAACTCGACAAGGTATAAATAGCTAGCTCGACAATTCTCCAGATGCTTGTTCCATAAAGCTGCTCGTACAAGTACTTTCGATTCTACGCACGACTGGTGACACATTCTTCACCCATTATACAGAGTCGTGCGTACATATATAAATCGTTTCATAGAGGTATGCACGACGCTGAATAAGCACGACTGGTGACCATTTTCAAAATGCTAATTCAGTCACATAAGTTTAGCACTGGGTGCAGAAAGGGTCACCAGTCGTGTGGAGAATCGTGCGTACATCGACTCTACGAACGAATGGTGACCCTTTCCTGCAACCCCTCGCTGTGAATAGCACATGAGAATGGGGCACCAATCGTGCGTAGAAACATGAGTACATCTACGAACAACACAATATAAACTATTTCCGTAAAATAAAGTGGGTCATAGTGGGTACGCCGTGTATTCAACTGTTCGGACGCAAAATCACAAGCCGGTTCCGATTTGAATAGCATTGCAAATGACCATTGAATTGGTGTTTGGCTTAATTTTACGGAAATAGTTTATATCGTGTTGAACACAGTTTGTACGAACAGTTTTATGAAACACAACCCTGGACGTCGAATGTCACTTTAACGCTTCCCCACTCACAGGATTCCGTGTCTCTTTCTCTCTCTATCTCTCCATGGCAATCTCTCTCTACTCCCGCCAACCTGAAGAGCGTGGCTGATTTGTATACGGAGCGTTTCATAACCTGGCGTTTTTGTGGTATCTCGTGGAGGATGTTATCCCACTTTCAATGCACTGGTAGGCATAGGCCGGTCGTCATACCGTGTTGTCTATAGCAACTCCCGCCAATTTCTACCACTTAAAACATCATTGTTTAAGTGTGCGTTATCGTCTGATTCAATAATCGGATTTGAGCAATTTCACGTTAATTTCTGTTGAGAATTTCCAGCGTTGATGGTTAAGTGGTTTTACGATCTGATTGATATTGCCATTAATTACCCATGTGTTGGGACGAGGAGATGATTTTGGTGGCAATTGACTGAAAAGAGACACATTTTTCACGAGGAATACAGGACTTTAGAGGGTGGACTTTTGATCGGAAGGTCGTGATTCTTTTACTGTTTGTATCACAACTAAAACCATAAAACGCCATTCTGTTTGACCATCTCCAATCTGTTCGTTGATAGAGTCATTCTCCGTCTAGAATTTGAATTGGATATCTGAAAGGAACAACTGACTTCTTCAGGAGCATGAGGGACCCATAAAGTGGAATACCAGAAGGTCGTTAGATTATTCGTTGTCATATCTGATCGCATCACTTCCATGTTCCTTCGTTCGAGATTTCCAACAATAAGCATCGATTGGCAATAAAGAGAACCATTATCAATTCGGAAACTGAGTTTGGATTGCATTAATATCGGGAACGGCCCGACTTATCCTCACGGAGCATAAAAGAACTATAAAGTGGACTAACAAAAGGTCGTAAGTCAGATTTCATTGTAGCACTTCCACGCCAGTATATTTTGACGATGTCCAACAATAATTTAAATGATTGACAATAAATATAATTATTATCCATCCCGCAAGTGAATTTTGATTGTATTTATATCGGGAAAGGATCAACTTCTCTTTAAGAGGTACATAAGGAGTTACAAAGTGGACTAACGGAAGGTGGTGGATATCATTGCAGCACTTCCACGTCAGTTTGTTTCACGATTTCCTACAATAATTATGATTTAATCGATTGAAATCCAGACCTCTCATTTATTCTCATGAAAATCTGAAACGGACTAACTTCTCCAAAAGGAAAATAAGGATTTATTAAGTGGACTATCACAAGGACATTACTACACTTAATGATATATTCTAGCAATCCAATACCCCCCTCAGCCCATATGGCAATAATTCCAACAATAACCACGAATGGGCAATAATCTGTTATATATATCATCATCAGCAATCTTGATATCTTATGAATTTTGCTTACATTAATATCTATCAGAGCTAGCTTTGTCACGAGGAAAATAAAAGAACCTGACGTGGACTATCAGAAGGTCGTTGTGAACTAAACTCTGCAGGTCAGATTGTCGCGTGCCGACCCCTTTCGCTCGATATTGCTTAACGATTCTAAAGAAAAATCACTATTTGACAACATCATAATCACCATTTTCACACCAGCTTTGAGCTCCAACTAGCTGATTAAAGACCGAGTCTCGAAAAGGAAACTTAAGGACTTATAAAGTTGACTATCAAGAGGTCGTTATACACTGAACTCTGCAGTTCAGACTGCCTTTAACCCGACATTGTTTAATGATTTTCGAGAATAATCTCTATTTGACATCATAATCACCATCTTCACACTGACTTTAAGCTTCATCTAATTGCAAGAGGGGGCCAAAGGCTCTCGAAAAGAGGAACTTAAGGACTTATAAAGTGGACTATCAGAAGATCGTTATCCATTCAACTCTGCACATCAGACTGTCACATTCCAGCACATTTCACCCGATATCATTTAACAATTCTCAAGAAAAATCACTATTTGACAACATCATAATCACCATTTTCACACCAGCTTTGAGCTCCATCTAGCTGATTAAAGACCGAGTCTCGGAAAGGAAACTTAAGGACTTATAAAGTGGACTATCAGAAGGTCGTTATACACTCAATCCCGCACCTCAGGTTGTCTCGTGCCGACTGCTTCCACCCACAATTGTTTTAAGATTGTCAAGAATAATCACTATTTGACCCCAACTTTGAGCTTCATCTAGCTGGAAAAGTGCTAAATTCACAAAAAGGAACTTAATAAGGACTTATAAAGTGGACTATCAGAAGGTCTCAATCCACTCAACTTTACATTTCAGATTCTCGCGTGCCGACCCCTTTCACCCAACATTGCTTAACGATTCTCGAGAATAATCTCCATTTGACATCATAATCACCATCTTGACACTGACTTTACGTTTCATCTAGCTGATAAAGGGGCCCAAGTCGCCAAAAGTAACTTGAGGACTTATATAAAGTGGACGATCAGAGGATCGTTATACACTTAACTCTGCGGATCAGTCTGTCTCATGCAGATCCCCTTCACCTTACATTGTTAAACGATTCTCCAGAATACTTTTCTCACTACTTGACATCATAATCATCATCCTCACACTGACTTAAAGCTGCAGCTACCTTAACAAGTACTCAAGTCTCCAGAAGGAAATTAAGGACTTACAGTGGACTATCAGAAGATTGTTCGATTGCTGTTGATCATCCGACACAAAATGGCGGCCGCAGGGATTCGATCAGCTGGCACTTCAAACCACAGACGAGGTAAGATAGTGTAGACAATTTTGTTGGTTTGTTTATTTATTTATTAATTCATTCATTCATTCATTCATTCAGTCAGTCATTCATTTATAAATCCATCTATTTATTTGTTTATTCATTTATGTATTTATTCATTCATTAATTTATTCATTCATTCATTCATTCATTCATTCATTTATTTATTCATTTATTTATTCTTTCATTCAACTATTCACTTATTCATTTATTTATTTATTTACCAATTCATTATTTTGTTTAATTATTCATTGATTTATTAATTTATTCATTCATTTAGTTAGTTAGTTAGTTAGTTAGTTAATTACTTATTCATTTATTTATTTATTTATTTATACATTCATGAATTCATTCATTCATTCATCTACCTATTTATATATTTATCTATTTATTCATTCATTTATCTATCTATCCAGTTATTCATTTATTTAATTATTCATTTGTATAATTCATCTCATTTATATTTCCATTCATATATTGATTTATTTCTATCCATTTATGAATATAATTTATTTATCTATAAATGTGTGTATTCTCTTACCTGTTTAATTATTTATTTGAGTTTTTAATCATTCCTTCATATATGTATTTATTCGAATATTAGCTGGCACCCACCATCAGCGAGGTTGCTTCTTGCGCCATCAATAATTCCTGATATTAATGAACATGGCGTCATCATAATTTCATCTTCTTATTTTATAATGTCAAGGTCGCCATGGGTTGCTATATATCTGCGAATAGGGACCTATTGTATAACTATTACACTCTTCCACATATCATTTCAACTTCACATTTATTCTCTGAAAATGTGCGCCTCTTTAACAATTTGCATTTTATGTGCTGACTGCAGACGTCCTTGCTCACTCATTGAAAATGTTCAAATAGAAAATGTAAGAAGAGTAAATTCTTCAGATGGTTGTATACATAAGCTTGATTCACAAATTTCACAATGTCCTACATATCAAGGAATGGGAACTCAACATGCTGTAAGATTAAAAGATTTATTATTTCTGTTAAATTGGCAGCAGTATTATGACATTTTGTTCAATGTTTGACCAATCTTATTTGCAATGACCGCAGAATGACTCCCAAATTCCGAAAAATACGGCTTTCGGTTGATATTCTCAAATAATCCGTCAAGATTGTTGATGCTTTAACGACAGGCATATTTATCAATTATAGTATCAATGATACATGCTTATAGGAAGCCACATCCAATAGATAAAAGTGCAGAAGCCCCTGAAAAGATACAAATATTAGTAGTAGTAGTAGAACATACAGAAGTATATTATTTGATTCATAACATTTTTATAAATAGACTTTCGAAACTATTATATAATTCCTGCAGAATGAATGCTCAATCCGGTTTCTTTTCATTTTTTCAGCATCCAAGATGACAGCCATTGTATTAGTTCCCATTTGTGACGTCACATTTTGCCCTTTTTACAAATTAAGAAATCCCATAGATGTTGCAATTAATAATACCAGTCATCAATTATTACCAACTCATTAAGTATGTCGAATAAGGATTCGGCCTATATCCATTAATTTAGCCTGCTTTAATTCCCACCAAACAACACGAGATGAAAGCCGGTTGAATTATGCACGCAGTCATCATGTAAGTACTTGAAAACTAATGAATTGGTATGAGAGAAGAAAGATATTCATCGGCCATGTGTATATCTGATAGCGGGAACACTGTGAACAGAAGGAACAAAGATTTGGACAACTTAAACAACTTCCATTCAAGCCTTTATATGAGCTTCATGATAAGAAATAAAGAAACTAGCTCCTCTTTTAATTCACGGCACAGGTGCGAAACCAGTTAGACATTTCTGTACATAATTATGAGGGAAGGGAATTTCTTTTGTATACATCTAAGTATTGTTAGATGTTTCAATGGAAGTTGTTTACTTTGTCCACATGCTTTGTCTCTACTATTCACAGTAATACATGTGTACGACATTAATTGTATACGGAACAGTATTGTTGGAGCTTTAGCATAATGATTCGAGTGTGTACAGTGATATATCCGAGAAAGTATCTTCCCATTTTACCCTTAATTTCTATTTTTGCAAGTGTTTACACCCAGTTGGTGACGTTAAAAAAAACCATATTTTACATGTTTGTTTTTAAACTCCAAACTGTTTTTTTTTTTTAAGCTGTACATGTGCCCACTGTTTACACAATTACATATAAAGTTAGGTGTAACATACAAAGGGGTGTAGATTATGTGAGGTTTATCTTTGCGTAGGTAGAGAGTAAGGATTGTTTATCAAATGCATTTGAAAGAGAGAGAGATAGAAAGTATTTTGGAGAGAAATAGGGTATGTGTGTGCGCATGTGTGTGTGTCTAATTTAGATAAAGAAATAGTGTATATGTGTATATATTCATGAGAGATAGACAGGCTTTTTCTTTGTCTATAAAATAGAAATATAAATTACAGTGTATGTGTGTTTTACAGATGTGCGTAAAGAGAGCGAGGGGTGTGTGCGTGTATATGTGCATAGAATAGTGAAAGAGAAGGTGTGCTTGTAAAACAGAAAGTTGGTGTTTGCGTCATTCACAAGTTGATTTGATAACCAGTTTGGCAAGAACACTGCTGAAAATGTAATTACCCTTTTCATATTTGTGCATGTGTGCGTGCCTATGTGTGTGTGTGTGTGTATCTGTGTGTGTGTTTGAAAGAGAGATAAATTGTTGCGTGTTTGTTTCAATCACACAATAAGAAACATACCTTTTATTATTGTGTAGATTTGTTGATGTTGCTGAGCCCATTTGTGTTTATGTATATGGTAGATGTGGGTGTGCGTGTATGTAAGTATATTTGTATTTCCTGATGTATATCTACTTCAGTCTGTTATCTGTTTGCCACAGAAAAACCGTCGCAACCACTATGCAGTGATCACGATTGATCTTAATGTCAAATGTAATAATAAGCACGGGAACTCAAGTACAAAGGAATTTGATATTCAATTTAATTTGATACATGAAACCTTTCTCATGTTTGCAGCCACATTAATATCTAAAAATAAATATCTCTGGCGCAGCACATACTTGATGTATAAAGCCGTGTCTTTGGAGTGTTTCGGTACACGATAGCCTACTATCATTGACTGTCACTTTGCCATAACATGGGCGAATAAGATACATGATGTTTGACTTTTGATCCAGTAGATTAAAGACGTTTATCACATTATTAAGATTTTGTTATTTTAAACAAATCTTAAATGAAAATGTGTGATATATGGTACTCACTATCAAGATATCTATGAAAATTGAATAAGGCGTTAACTGTCGCTTTATTACAAACTGCTGAAAGTATCAGACTTATATTATTACTTTGTTGGTATTTTTATGTATCAGCTTAATACAAATGAATTACCAAGTGTATTTTCAAACATTTTTGTTAGAAATCAAGAAATGCATTCCTACCCAACCAGACAATTGCATAATGTTCACCTTGCCCCAGTGCATACTGTTCTTGCCCTCAAAACAATTAAATATACAGGACCCTCCTTTTGGAATGACTTAGGCACTAATATAATTAAATCGCCCTCATTGTATTCTTTTAAACGTAGGCTTAAAGAGTTTCTTTTACAGCCGTATGCTTGTACATAAATGTAGGTTAACGCTTCGCTCGAGTGACTACCATGTAGATTCGTTATTACATCTGTTCTCCTTTGATTCATGTCTCTTCATTGCGTTAGGAGTTTAAATCAATAACTATTTTCCTGGGAATCTATGTTGTACAAGTTATACTTTTTAATAGGTTCCTCATATTTCACGTGATAGCATTTCTTTGTTAAACACTCATTGTTATTTTTGTAATTATGTTTAATTTGATGAGTTCAAGATGAATATTTTTTATTTGTGGAATGTGAAACAATAAAACAAAAAATTACTGCACAGAGTGCCTATAATTGGTGATATTTCAAATTTTACAGTTTTCAAGCACAAATCATTGATTTTGAAGCCTAAAAATTCCACAGCTTATGTACACCATCAACCATTTAGGTATAACTTCGAATACGGGAGTTTAGATTTTTTGAAGAAAATAATGTTAAACAGTATCTTTAATTGAAAAGAATCTTTTGTACATGATGAATTCGTGTTGGCTGAACTTCTGTCAACAAGACTTCATTCATATGTGGAGGTGAGATTTGTGGCATCTAATAGAGAATTCTTCATTTTGCCAATAAATGAATGACAGTGTAATAATAGGCGGGTCTATTAATAGATGCAAATTTTATGCATACCTCTAACACAAAGGTTGTTCTTGAAAATCCTAAAGCTTGGCCAAGGCTTGCCCGACATACCTACACACATACACACAAATAAACGCGAGCACACACACACACACACACACATACATGCACACACAACAAACAAAAAAGGCCGACGATAAAATTATTTTGGCGGGTACGTCAGCCCGGTGATAAAATCTCGGCCCCTCTAAAAATCCGACCCTCCATGCCCCAGCCCCTTTATCAACATCAACATACCATCGCATACTCTTATACAACACAACCATATCATATTATTACAATGTTGATTCCTGTTTGTTAGTATAGGCGCCTGTATTTGTTTTAGTTCTGCTCATGAAAGGTGTCGGGTAAAAGTCACGCTCATATCATCATCAGCAGCATCTGCTTCATGATCTAATGACGTCGACTCATCAGGCAATATTAACCCATTAGAAACTGGCTCAAATGGAAAAAGAAAACTCCTTTTTTGTACTTATGGCTTTTCAGCTGAGCGTTGGAGACCATTTTTCACCAAATATAAGGATGTTGAATTATTTGGATGGATGTATAAGATAAGAAACACAAGTAGGTTGGTCAGATATATTGCAAAAATGAATATAAAATATGATGACATTGATAATAATGGATCATATTTTTGTTTTTCTTGAAAATGTAGTTTTTATTTGAATTTGAATTTTATTCAAGTTGTATACAAAAATGAATAAAGATGTGTTTACAAAAGCCATCGTTATGTATTGAAAAAATAAAAATGATGCTCATATGTATTTTTCTACTATACTCAGATGAGATAAAATGATTAATTAGAGGATTAGACTAGAATTTCCATTATAAAAGTATATTTATTGGGGACGGATCCAAAATTTAGCAATGGAGCGGAGTGGCGGCAATTTGACCTTTTCATCGCCCGGCTGACAAGCAAAAAATCCCCTATTCCCGCCGCCCCTCCCCATTTTGCCACTGGGTAATGGATGGAAGAAGCGGACGCCAAAAGATGCCTACATTATAATGGTTAATGCGACGCCAGTAAGGGGGGGGGATGCAGCCACCTCTCCCCTAAACCAGCGCGTGTATATTTATACTTTCCGAAGATTACAATTTTAGCTCCCCGTCGACATCTCTGATCCGCCCTGTTGCTGTATAAGTAAATATTTTATTTTCAGCATAGGAATAATCGCATTTGGAAAAGCTGTAAATGGTTTAGTATCGACCAAAGCCTCGAGGAATTGGATCACGATTGGTGAAGAAGATGTAATATAGCTTGTGAATATCAGCTTTAGACATGCCAACGATTACCGAATATTCATAAGATTTTACATTAGAAGTATAGCCTTACACGTTTTCTCGTCTCATAATGAACTAGAAGAAACGTTGGCATCAAATAACTTTAACCATTTACTCTGGAATCAACAAATCATTTGATATCAAGATACAGGCCCATCTCATTAATATCATTTACTGATTCACAACCCCCTTAAATCAAGTATATGCGTTCCTTTTATCAACCAATATACAGAAGTTTTTGTTTCTATGTATACCCCATTCGGTAACAGATTTAGTTTAAGAGTAATAGGCGGGTTTACTAATATAGTGCATATTTTATGCATATCTTTATCACAAAGGTTGTTCTTGAGAATCCTAAAGTTTGCCCGAGGCGTGCCCGACATAGCAACAAGTAAAGTATGCAAACTGGATTCCAAGTATTGTAGTCTTATTGTTATCAAAGAGTTTAAGAAATACCTACGTTCAGTCGCAAGAAAAGCACATAAATTTGAATATATAAGTAAACCCGCCTATATATTTGCAAGAAAATCAACACATTTAAAGAAATCCCTGCTCATCGTTCCCTTTCAATGAAAAAATACTGAGCACTTCAGTTCTTAGAGTTTTGCCATTTTTTAATCTATCAATTCATTCATTTCATTTACCGGATAAATATTTGGGATGGGACTCTGTACTTATATCATATATCATAATGCAATGATATTGTGGTGTATTGACTTTCCGATATCAATTCAATGTGATTAATGATAATATTCATCAAAATATCATATTAAACGCTTTGCGTGCTGTATATATAATTAGATTAATCATTGATTTTCAATTGATTTAATGAAATTAATAATAACAATCTGCAGTTAACATTGTTAATGATACATGGCGCACTTGTAAGAAGGGAAATGTTTGATCATAAAACAAAAGCAGGCTTCCTTGGCAAGGGGGTTGGTCGGCCGAATCCTATAACACGTCCTACTAACAAACATATGTCACGATGCACATATTAAAACCGAGAGAGAAGTATTATCCAATTAGTTGAAATCGGAGGATGAAATGTATGATTTAAATCTTGATTGATTGAAGATGATCTTTCTGCAAGCAATATCGAGCTTGCCTGAAACATGAACCCACTTTACTGAGGTTTAGGCCTATTCACACCTTTGCGTTTATAACCAACATATTATAGCCAGCATTCTTGATGCTCCGTTAACAGAAACACTGAGCGAAGACGCTTAGCTGACGCTTACGCCTGCGTACGTTGAGCGTTGGACAAACGGCTTCGACGTCGGCCAACGCCTTCACTCCATTGCATATTTCTGCGTTTACAGAGCGTCATGCACGCTGTGCAGACGTTGGCTATAGACGTAAAGGTAGGAGTAACTATTTATGGAGACTGTATTTGGTATTAGAGGACGAGAATATCGTTGCAGTGCAATCCCAGAAAATTATTGCTATTGCTGATTTATTTTTCACATCATAACTGTAAGCACAACAGAACAATGACTGGGACAAATTAAACATATTCTTTCAAGTCTTCACAAGACCTTCATGAACACATTAGAGATAGTCGCTTCCATGACATGTTCATTTAACAACCAGGTGCGACATTGGTTCCGTATTTTTCTGCAGAATAAGAGGAAAGGGAAATTATTTTGTTTGCATCTGGCTTCTGTGAATGTTTAAATGGAGATTGTTTACTTTGCCCCCTAGCTGTCATTTGTCTCTACTACTCGCAATGCGTTACTGGTAAACTATTTTAAAGACAATCTGATTACGTTATGAGAATAAAAGTAAAAATCTGGTAAAATAAATAACAACCCATTCAAATGTTCAAGATGGCGCTAGTATAGCAAACAAAATATAATTAACTACCCTGTAGTGTGTATGGTAGGGACGAACAATAAAATAAAAGTTAAAAATCTGAAATGTATAACGCACAGTTAAGACGTAAAATCATGCAAATGGCTCCTTTATCCCCCGCTGCACATGCAACGTCGCCATGTTTACCCCACCCTACCATATGTTCCTTTAAGGCTGACTCACACATTTGCATTTTTAGCCTGCGTCGGGCCAGCGTTTTTGACACTTCAAAACGATCCCTTGACGCAGGTCATACGGTGAACTGACGTTTGGCGTACGTTAATTGAGTGCAAGCCAAACGTCAGTTCTCCGTCTAATCAGCGTATACTGAGCGCTCGGGGAGCGTTTCTAATTGTTTAAGTGATGGGGCGACGCAGCCTAAAAATCGCAAAGGAGTGAATCAGCCTTTATTTGAATCATTAATGTCACTCATTACCCCAAACAAACATCATTCATGCCATTCTACGAGATAATCAATGAAATCATTCAATTTGCTCGACGTCAATTAGCGTGACAGGAGCATGATAACTATAGGAGGGGGGAGGTGGAAGGGAGGAGCAAAGTGGGGTAAGGGTGCTGGCAGCTGACCCAAACGAAATAAACACGATATAATCTAATTCTTAAAATTAAGTCGAACGCTAATTAAATGCTCCTTTGTAATGGTATTGAAATTGGAATAGACTTGCGATTGTGATGTCCGCATAGTTAAATACATGATGTAAGGATCTAGTCAAAATATAGATGCTTTAGAATTAAAAAAAGGGTTATTTAAGTGTCACGTCTATATGATATAATTATTACCTTGTATACTATATTCGCATGAATGGAACATAATTCAATATAGAAACCAATAATTGTAATTGAACTCAATTAATTAATCGTTTATCCCATAATCATAGCCATGCATGACGTCATTGTTTGTCATTCGTGGTAGTCTGGCATACCGTATAATCATTTACTGGTATCATTAATGTCACTCCTTTCCCCAAACAAACATAATTCATATCATTTTGCTAGATAATCAATGAAGTCATTCAGTTTGCTTGGAGTCGAAAATCATCAGCGTGGCATAGCAGCAGGGTGGCGACGTAAAGGGGCACATGAATGGTGAAGATATGTTTGGCGCCGACTCCAGCCTTAATACCTATGGGTGTGCATGTTTATAATTCAACATAACATAACATACCTGATGTAACATGATATTTTATAAAACGCAGAAACTATGTTTACAAATATATACTGTTATGAAAGGTTCTGGTTAAAACTATGGGCCCGATGTGCCTGCAAAAGTACTATTTGCTGAGCACAGTATATATTTGTTTTATATACTGGATTTGTAAAAAGATAAAATAATGGATTTCAAACTTACCACTTGATGATACTTGGTAGTCACCATAACACTTGGAAACATCATAACACATAATACATCGCTCGCTAACACATCGCTCACCGTAATACATCGCTCGCTATTCCGGGTATCCGAGAAGAGCGCCATCTAGTGTTTCAATTAGGACAGAATCTGTAAATAGTCTTTAGGTACTATTTACGGATCCGTTAATAGTTCTTTGATACTAAGATAGTTGGTTTATTTTTAATCATGTGACATTCATTAAACCAATCAATGAACAAAGATAAATGTATCCAGTATATAATTTGATATACATGTATTCTACTACGCTTTCAAGGGTATTTATCCAAAGTTAGGTCATGGACATAAACATTCCACTGAATGATTGGTACGTACACGTACATAAGAAAATGCATATGCCAACGATTTTATGTTGGAAAGATGTGTTTTTTAGTTTTTATTATTTGCAGTGTCCAGTGAAGATGAATTTCGAATATCAAGGGATGGTGTATTCCAAAGTTTGGGAGCTGCCTATGTAAATACTGTGTTTCCTGGAGTGACATTTTTCTTACGTATTGTTGTCTGTAGAAGTATATAGGGTGTCTCAGAGGCTTCGAAAATTTTGAGTTTGTTCAACCGTTACTGAATATGCGGGGCGCGTTCGAAAGTGAAAATCTATGTTTGTTTGTTTGTGTTGTGTGTGTGTGTTATGTCTGGAGTATGTGATTTTCACCGGGATGTGCGGGTGCCAAACCTCAAATACGTCCATCTTATATCATACGAACTGTATTAGAAAATGACCGCATGTAGAAAGTGTATGTATGATGTACAGTATACATATTACGTTTGCACATTATGTGCGTGTATGGTAATTGGCTTTCGAGGAGTGGGGAGCAATTGAATATTAACAAATAAAACCAGAAAATATTTGATAAAAAGAAAAAAATATCCACGATTACACCCCCCCCCCCCCTCCTCCTTCCCATGCGTAAATCGTTTTTACTTCATATAATGACAGCTATATTAAATTCGTGTGCCAGATTATATGGACCTAGCATTTTATTCAATTCAATTCAACTTTATTTTACCATAGAAATAAAAACATAACAAAGCAGAAAAATATTACATAAACAATACAACGGTACAATGTAAAAAAAAAATTGCATGGTAGGTAAAACAAAGGGGTGTTTTCCTCCTTCAACCTCCCTTCTCGACCCACTCGATAAAAATACCCATGGTGCGCTCATGTCAAACATGCTGGTTTATTAGTTGGCCGTGACAAAGCGAATATAGAGCCCTCGCTTCATAAAGATATGATAATATTAACAATTATCAGCCGGTATCGTAGGGTGAAGTAGGGAAAGCATTTTATTAGCGGTTCAATTTTGTTGATTAACCATCAAATTACATGGGCATGACGGGACGCATGGTTGGTAGTGGAGAGTATATAGGACAGTGGAATCAACCATTGGAGGGGCTGTTGGACTTTTTTAATCAAGCAATGTGGATGTAATGTATAATTGTCATATTTAATTTTAGTTTACAAGTAGTGTGTTGACCCTTTTCTCATAAATTGAAAGTTATGTAGTTATGTAATTAGAAAAGTCTGAAATATGTAGCCAAATAATTTGGGGACACATTTGATTATTTTACTTAATAATATCGGCCGTGTTTTCACGAAGTGAAGGGTAGGCAAAGGGTATTGTTGCATGAAGACAAAGAAAACCCGACATGGCAACAATTTACAGGGCATCCTTTTTATCTCAATGAATATACTATAGAGGAATATTTTCAATGAACTTATAAACGGTTTCGTGCAACACTATCCTTTGGCTACCGTCACTTCGCCAAAAGACGGACGTTTATGATCAGTCATGTGAAACAACAGGATGTAATTTATAACATTTCACTAGTATTACGTATCCTTGCTCTAAGCCATTTTGTACTCCGGTGGGTACAATTATGCACCCTCTCTAATTTTCTCATTGTCATTACCTCCGATAGATAACAATACTTTATTTAACCGTTATATATTTTTTTTCTTCAAAAAATTGCTCTGAATGTAATGAAAATGCGCATTTTAAATGTAAATTATTTTATTATACCACATTATCATTATAATTAACCTTTGGCCTCGTTAACAATTTTGGCTCAGGGTTGCACACTTGTGTGCCCTGTTTACTAAGTGTGCAGACGAGAGGGAATTCCTTCGGGCCAGGTAATCGTTACATCACAGGTTGATTGAGATTAACAAAGGGTACAATTTTGCACCTTCTTCAAATTTCTCACTGTTGTTACCTCCAAAAGGTTACAATATTGCACTTTCATTTACTTTGGCTACAGATTGCACGCACTTTTTTACCCTGTTTACTAGGTGTGTAGACGAATGGGAATTCCTTCGGGCCAGGTACTCATTACATCGCAGATTGAGATTAACGAAGGGTACAATTTTGCACCCTCTTCAAATTTCTAATTGTTGTTACCTCCAAAATGTTACAATATTGCCCTTCCATAAGCTTTGGCTTCAGATTGCCCATTTTCGTCAACGCAACGGTTGCAAAATGTATGTACCTTTTTTTATTAAGTGTGTAGACGAATGAGAATTCCTTCGCGATAGGTACTCATTACATCACAGGTTAATCTTTGACAATCTTTGTGGAGGCGCCGTGTTGTAGTGGTCATGACTCTTGCCTTTCAACCAGAGGGTCATAGGTTCGAATCCCACCCATGGCGTTAATTTCCTTCAGCAAGAAATTTATCCACAAAGCTGCACTCTACCCAGGTGTGCTTGGGGACCGGTAGGACACAGCAGCACATTATCTGATATGATGTGAGCGCCTATTTGGCTGCCTAGATGCTAAGGCTTGAATTGCCATCCAGTGACCGGGTAATAATATCGGAAGCGCTTTGACCAGTCAATACTGACCGAAAAGGCGCTATATAAATCCGCAATATTATTATTATAATATTAAAACAACTCTAAATGGAAGTTGTATATTATAGGACTGTAGAGTATTGATTTTTCCCCCTCATAAATGGAAAGTTATATAGCTTTGTAAGTAAATAAATCTGAAAAATGAATGAAGCCAAACAGTTTGTACGATTGATTAGCGACTTCCTCATATCATTCAGATTAAATAAAGTCTGGCGGAGGGGCGTCTACCCCCATAAGACTAATCAAGAACAATGTAACAAATTTTGGCTAAAATAACTACTAAAAAATACATAATAAATATATTTTAAGGCAGTGTCCGACAATGATATGGGTACAATTTTACATCCTCTTCAAACATTTCTTATTGTCATTACCTCCAAATGGTTGCAATATTGATATGATGTAGTTTATTTCCGCAAAATTAAGTCGAACGCAAATTCAATGCTCCTTTGTCTGTTTGTAACTATTGAAATCGGGAACGGCTGGCGATTGTGATATCCGCACGGTTCAATACATTGTCCATGCCACACTTTATTTTGCGGAAATAGTTTATATCGTGTTTATTGCACGATATTTATTTTTCTTCAGAGTTGCACGCTCGGTGTACCCTGTTTATTAAGCGTGCAGACGAATGGGAATTCCTTCGGGCCAGGTACTCATTACATCAGAGGTTGAGCTTTGACAGAAACAACTGTTACTTCGGCCTGAATGGAAATAGAAAAGGGAGGCGGGATATCGACAGACAGAAATTTAAAGGGAATGGAGTATTAGATAGTAGGTACAGTTTTAGAACTAGGATTAATAAGCGCAGAAATACACAGGGAAACTCGTGGCTAATGCTAATGTTCGTGAGTGTCTGACACAAGCACAGCTGAACTAATACGTGCATTTGAAAAGCTAAAAATGCTGGGTAATACTTTTAGTAAACCAATTGATTTTGCATTGTTTACACTTGGCAAAAATCACTTCCGTACTAGATAGATTACCCATCATGCTTTCTGATGTGAACAACCGGAAAGGCACATATTCACCTTTAATCAGGCGTCTTCGATAGACGCTTTGGCCCACATTTTGGGGCCGTATTTTATTAAAAATTTCTATTTGTATAGGGGCAGTTCCAAATGTGCGGTAACGAAATTACATGCCCCTTTAAGCTACACCTTTTTCTGTTACAGCTCATCGACAAAAAATATGGGAAGGGAGGAACATTTCCATTGTCCACATGGAAGACTCCAAGGTATGAAGAATGCCGGTAACGGAATTACATCACAGAATTTGCCCGGTTTTTGGTCATTAAAAAGCCCATAAGATCTATAAAAAAAAAAAAAATAATGTCTAGCAAATTTCTGAAGAGAGATTTTCAAACGATGTTAATGCATATAGTTTCAAATCAGATTATTCACAATATAGTGTCTCGGAGCATTAGAGGCACTTAAAAATGTTTCCGGATTTTTCCCACGTGCAATTGTCCACTGGGAATACATTGCCTTTAAACACAAATGACAGGAAAAGGAGTGAAAATACAACGGTCCTTGTGCAAAGTTCAATCATCCATTGCATTTGACCAAGAGATTTTCATAAATACACTGAAATCCATATTCATCGCAACTCTCAATTTAGAGAGGCAAGCATTATTTGTGCATCGTTCCATTGAGTTGAGATTATGTAGCAAATAGACCATTTTTGATAGACGACAAAATGGCATGTGCCTACACACGTCATACCTAAGGGGTCAGTCATACTTTTGTGTTTATAGCCATCGTATATGTCCTCTATATTCTAAATACCCTTCGAGGGATTGGAGGGGCAAAACACAAAGGGATACGCTTGCCCGTCACCACCATTTGCGCACGTTCAGCACAACTCGAACGAATTCAACGTTAGCTAGGCGTCTTTGATGCATGTGTCCATATTCAGAGGTCGGACTAAGATCATGACCATGGTATACTTT
The DNA here is from genome assembly GCA_036244855.1 of Temnopleurus reevesii. Classification (NCBI taxonomy): domain Eukaryota; kingdom Metazoa; phylum Echinodermata; class Echinoidea; order Temnopleuroida; family Temnopleuridae; genus Temnopleurus; species Temnopleurus reevesii. The sequence continues at coordinate 114,674 of BQKZ01000317.1, forward strand.
GGTTAAAAACCTAAATAAAGTTAGATAAGGGGTGGAAATTCAACGGTGTCCTTTAAAGTGTGTGCGAAGTTCAAGCAGCACATTGCATTTGCCCAAGATATTTCATAAATACACTCAAAACCATATTCGTCGCAGCTCTTAATTTGGAGAGGCAAGCATGCATTATTTGTGCATCGTTCCATTGAGTTGAGATTATGTAGCAAATAGACCATTTTTGATAGACGACAAAATGGCATGTGTCTACACACGTCATACCTAAGGCGTCAGTCATACTTTTGTATTTATAGCATTGTAATGCTTAGCGTATCTAAAATACGCTTCCCAGAAGCAAAAGCATGCAGGGGAAATTTCTTGAAAGACATTAAATCCGTTCGGATTAGGCTGACATACGCATATTTCGGCATAAAACAATCATATTCCTAGAGTATCCCACACTTATTTCTGCACTAAATAACATTTTCACCGGGCAGACTATATATTAATCCAAAAGTGAGACTGAGACTATAAGTCTTGTTCAATAACGAAAGGCATTTTTTCGAAAAAGGTCATGCTGAGCAATTTTGCAGCCTTAATCAATTGTTCGAGTAGCATGCTTGTGTTTTTAGGCGACATACGATGAGGGAAAGTACACATTGTTATTCTCAAGAGGGATTCTGTTTCTCCTTGTTATTCTGCTCAATATAGTCATGAAACATACACATTTTATACAAATATTTTGAGCATTATAAAACTTGCTTGGTGTACCCCACAAAACATATATTTCAACATTTTTGTCACCACAATAAACACACGTCTAAGATTTTTTTTTCTCAAAAATTCTTAGATGTGTGTTTATTGTAGTGTGGAGCAATAATTTTTTTTAATTATTGGAAAAAGAGGAATTTTGCAGCTTAATCGTGATCAAACGTAAGATAGATATACACAAAAATAATGTAATATTTCCATGTATAATTTAATTCCTATAGTTATGATAAATAAGAAATAACTTATATATGCTTTGTAAACTATTCATACTCTCTTTAATTCTTGGAAAAAGAGGAATTTTGCAGCTTAATCGTGATCAAACATTGGATAGCGTCGGTTAAAATGGAACGAATGGTATAATGAGTATTGATTTTAAAAAGCACAATTTGCAGGCACTATTTCTTATTTTCTACCATTATCTAAAAATTAACATTAATTAAATTACATATACGTGTACAGTATATGATAGATTCATGCCATGACCCCCTATGCGTATGTTTATATAGGATTTTACACTCCTCAAAGTAGTCAATTCATAATAGTTATTACTACGTAAATAATTGGATTTTTAGAAAGCAATCTATCATGCGAACAAGAATCGATACTTAATGTTCGGCGTCACTCCAATCATGGTACTCCAGTTGAGGACTCTGTGGTTTGATATCGCCTCCCTCCGAACATATTCTTGCCCTGAACACACCACAACCACAAATTGTCACAACCCCTCTGATCGCGCTTTAGAAGGGTATATGTGATCAGTTGGTTGAGAATCTGTAGTCGAAGTCTGTGTCCCTGTGTGTTCAATGCAATAATATGTGCAGAGGCAGATGCTGTTAGACCACAGAGTCCTCAACTGCTGTTACTTTGTATTTATGTATACTTTGTTGTTTTATATGGCGAATAAAGATACTATATACATGTATATAATAATAATGAGAGAGAAGTCGTTGCTTCCAGTTATCAAGTGAAATTTATTATCCATGAAGATGTAATATGCATGATTCTTATTTTTGCTAAATATTATTCAAATTCGCTGTAATATCCATAATAAATGGCTTATTCCTTTCCCAACTTTGATAATAGTTAACCGGAGAGCGGTGCTCGTTTTATGTATGCAAAAAAGGTCAATTTTATTAAAACCCCGTGTACATGGTGTAAGAGGCGGTGTATATATGCACCTGTTTAAATTGTCGTTGTACATACAGGATGGCGTGTGACGCTGCCGATGTAGGTTGCAAACAGATAAGTATACAAAAGGTTTTGGGATGGTAGTCTGAGGTCTTCTGTCCTCTGTGTGACTTTTTGTTCATCGAAATTCGTTTTTTTATTTAAATGAACAGTTCTCTTCCCGATAGCGAGCTGACAGGCAAAAAAGTTATCACATATTTTTCTTCTCTTCCAAAAGTTGACGGGGATTCCAGCCCCTCCTCCCTCGTGGATTTACGCATGTACGCACACACATGCACACGCACACACACACGCACGCATACACATACATACGCACACGCACGCACACACTCGTATGACTGGACTTTCTTTTTTTTAGTGCCCAAATGCTCTCTGCATACTTTTTCGAGAAGGAAAACAACTTTTAAGGTGAGCCTGAATGGACATGAAATAAAACAATGTAGCGATTTTCAAATGTTTCGTCATGTTGTTGTCGTTTTGTAGGGGTAGACCAGAAACAGTTTACACAATTTAGTTAATTTTACAAAAGTCATAACCTACGATAACTTACTATTTGAGAAATATTATTCAGAAATTTCGTACATGGTTTTAATTTCCTTCTGTTCTTTTTTCATTTTTCACCTAGAATGTACCTTTAATGAACATGAGTGACAGACTGCACGCATCACCGATCAATTTAGGCGGGAAACCTACCAACAAAAATTACACGTCACAGAGCGTTACACGCTGCATAAGGGTCTTATATCAATGAGCACACATGTTGTCATCAATTTCAAAACAATGGAGTTAATTAGTGGGATTATGAGTTAATTGCATTCGGGGTTTGATGAGTTTTGTGTGTTGTTTTGAGTGTTGTTTTAGAACTTTAATGTGATGTTAAGTATGAAATGCATGCTTCTGTTAACTTTGAAGCCCAAATATAATTTTGGTAACTATTTAAAACTGCGAATTATATGTGATGTTTATCATGACAAAGATTTATTACTCTTATTTCGAGACAACAGCATAATTTTATGAGATTTACCAAAAGTTACTCATTTCTCACACAATTTTGTGTGAGATATATTCATGACANAATGTAGCGATTTTCAAATGTTTCGTCATGTTGTTGTCGTTTTGTAGGGGTGGGCCAGAAACAGTTGACATGATTTAGTAAATGTTACAAAAGTTATAAGCTACTATAACTTACTATTTGAGAAATATTATTCATAAGTTTTGTACATGGTTTTAATATTCCCTTACGTTCTTATTTCATGTAACTTTAATGAACATGTGTCACAGACTACCGCCAAAATTACACGTCGTAATGCGTGATATCGGCAAGCACGCGTGTTGTCATCAAAATCAAAACAATAGAGTTAATTATTGTAATCATGAATTAATTGCATTCGGGGATTGATTAGCTTTGTACGAGTGTTGTTTTAGAAGTTAATGTGATGTTAAACATGAAATGCACACGATATAAAGTATTTTCGAAAAGTTAAGTCGAACGCAATTTCAATGCCCATTTGTAATGCTATTGAATTTGGTACCGGCTTGTCATTGTTGTGTCCGCACAGTTGAATACACGGTGTACGGACCTATTGTCTGCGTTCTAGTTAACTTTTCGGAAATAGTTTATATCGTGTTATGGTACATATCTAGAGAAGTGAATTACCTGTGATTTTTATCGTAACAGAAATATATTACTCTTATTTCAAGACAATAGCATAATTTTATGAGCTTTACCAAAAGTTAATAATTTCTCCTACAATTTAGTGTGCAATATATTCATGACACTGATTAATTTTAATTATATTTTACATGTGATTTCGGGGGAAAATGTTCGCTTTTTTATTTAAGCTTTAACGCTCAAACATTTTTCACGATTGCCCCCTCCAAGTATATGACCCTTACACACCGCCACAATGATGGCCTCGAACTCTTGCAAATTAATTGAATTTAGATCTTAAATGCTTATCGAGACAATGAAATAGCAATCAATGTGCAAATTTGTTAAAACGTGTTACTTTTATTTCAACAGAAATATTATATTGTAACACAATGCCAAAATAATGCACAGTGTGAAATAGAATACATTTTCCTGACAAAACAAATGTATACAATTTGGATATACAGGATTTTAATTGAATCGAATCAAATCGAATCAATTATTTACATTTTTCGAAAATCCATATATATATATACCAAGTCATGAAGAATGAAAATAAGGAATATAACAACAAATTGTTAATCTAAAAAGTAGACTACTGATAATAAAAGTATAGTAAAAGGTTATCTTTATACGAATCACTATTTTAATGCAAGTTTCGAGTACGAACATTATTTTTTTTTCAAGACCAGCAAATCAAATTATTTATTACTTATATTATTCCTGTTCATATGAAGGGAAAACTGACGCTTCGTAACCGTTTTCAAAGCACGATGACTCAACCTTCCATTTGACCTTCGTCCCATGTTTCGCATCATATGCCCGTGTAGACATTTTGTTCTTTTTAAAACCCATGTCACACCACCAAACCAAACACAAGAACCGACAAACGACCGTCATTGTCATCAGAAGGGAAAAGGATTATGATAAACTTTAACATGTTTAATGTAGTAAGGGGCATACGTTTCACAAGCTCCGCTTTTTTGTGTCCATGCCCCTCCGTATATAATTTAATAAGCTTCGCTGGTCAGATAATAAGCAGTATCAATTTATGTGTAATTGTAAATATATAAATTTTATCATTACTATTGCCAAATCATTATTCAAATGTTCAAATTTTGAAAATGTTATTGAAATGAAAAAATAAACAAAGTAAAATCAAGTAAATAATTTCAATTCAAGCATTCACCATAGATATATTCACACAATATTCAATTTCGTCTTATTCTGAGATGAAATGTCAAATTGGTATCGCACCTATTCAATGAATGGAGATGGAAGCTATTTTCTTTTGTTCATGAAGTTATTTAATGAAGTTGTTCACTTGACATGCCTCTATACACACATTCCGTTTCTCGTTCGCTCTCTCTCGCTCTCTCTCTCTCTCTCTCTCTCTCTATCTATCTATCTTTCCCTTTCTCTCTCTCTCGCTTTCTCTCTCTTCCCCACCTCCCTCCCTCTTTCTCCCCTTCCCCTCTCTTGTGTGACTGCTCTCATTTGAGCCGTGTGACTGAACCCAGCCCAAACGAATCGATACCTTTCATCCCCGGGTCAGACAAACCAGCGTGCGAGCATGCATGTTCACGATTATAGGCCGACTCACATCTTTGCGTTTTGAGCCTGCGTCGGCCCAGCGTTTTTGAAAATTAAAAACGCTCCCCAAGCGCACAGTAGACCTATACGCCGATCATACGGTGGACTAACGTTTATCTTGCGCTCAAGAAGCTTACTCCGAACGTCCGTGTATGACCTGCGTCTGTGTGCGTCAAGGGAGCGTTTTCAATTTGAAAAAAAAAACACTTGGACACAGACTGAAAACGCAAAGGTGTGACGACGGCCTGAAGACTCTTCCAATCCTCTTTGTACCGCACTACATCACGGTATTGGATTTATTAGGGAATGGTTAAGGTCTATGACGATGATGATATTGCAATCATTATTTCATTGATCCCGAATAAAATGCCGCTGGGGTAGGTGCATTATTAAAGACAGAACACCACTTTATTCTACAAGGGAGCTGTTACTTATTTACGTTGACGTTGAGCATGAATCGAACATGCTTTAATTGCACTTAATGCGGATTAACCGTAATTACATTGTGATCTGTATGCCATTTTGTACCCAAATGTTATTGTATTATTAATGTCAATTTCTCAGAACCTTCATTATGTTAAAACGTTTTTGTAATGTTTTGATAGATATTTTGTCCATACACTTTTAATGAACTTTACACGAATCAATCAACAATTTATTCAAACTCATACACATTATGTCAACCAATATTTCTTTATTAAAAAAACTTATCAAAGCTATTTCCATTGCATTGCATGCCATTCCCTGCAAAAATGTGATCTTATAATGGTGAAGTATTCGGAATATTCATATAAATATGTTTCTTTAAAATTTCTAAATACATTTATAAATTGATAAATGATTGATAAGTAATTGTTGTCGTAGTTCTTGTTTCTTTCTATTTTTTTCTTTTCTTCTGTCGGTATGTTTTTGCGTCAGCTGACACATTTTTTTTTACGTAACTGGACGTTTACATTTAAAGAAAAATGCACTAGAGTCCACTCCTAGAGAAAAATAATAATTATTTAGTGAGGAAGCGAGCATGATTGAAGAAAGGGGTGAAAGGGGAATCCACTCAAGGAATTATCGTTCTAATAGCGCAAAGTGTAAAAAAGTGAAAATTTGAGAAAAATCTGATAAACCTTTTAAAAGTTATAAATTGTAAAAACTTCCAATGTCTTTACGACGTCTGTCGCTGACGAGGATCTTTAGTTTTCTTTTAATCCCTTGTCCCTTGTAAATGAGTAACATGGGAAATATTTATCAATTGGCCAGGACAATGAATAGACTTGATAAGCATGTTGAACCGTAAGAGTCCTCTCTTAGATATATTCACATCTTCATTAGATAGTAGATACGGAGATTTCGATTTCAGTCAACCAGCCCCTCGTCACAGTCAACCGTAAGATCAGGACAAGGCGTCAACTGCTTTTGTTCACTCACTTCCGGGGGGGGTGTTTCATCAAGATTTGTCGCGAGACAATTAGTCAGCGCTGACAAATTCCTTGATTGTGATTGGATGAAAAGCACTATCGCTGACAGTTGCTATGGGAACTGTCGGAAAATGACTCCTTGTCGCTGCGACAAATCTTGATGAAACACCCCCCTTGAAGCAGTTACGATTTCAGTTTCGATAACTCGTTACAGAGGACGTCTGATGACGTCACAAAGGCATATGGCAGATCTCTGTTGCGTGCAAAATATGTGGACTTGTCACAGATGAGTGAGCGAACCATCTAATTAGGGACTCGTCACACATGAAAAAAAAAAGTCATCCAGAGGTCGGAAGTTCGAATCCCACCCGGTGCAGCCTATGATTATTTTCATAGGCTCCGGGTAAGTTCACACAGCAGTATAGCGTGTGTACCTCTTTGTGGGCCGCTGACGACAATCTTGAATAAATTATATCTTTCATTACGTCACCCAGAGAAAAATAATTGTTTTGACCAATAAATGCACTGGTTTGCAAGATCTTGGCATATGTACAAACGTAGACTAGCCATTCAGCATCTAAATTGAAATCTGCTTTAAAGATAAGCTGAATCTCGAACAATTTTTGTTGTTATAGATGTTGCTGTCTACATACACACACTGTTGGAGGGCGGGGGCTATGGAGACAGAGGAGGTGCTCCAAATTGGAGCTCAAAGGGAGCAAAAGGGGCTGAAAATTCTTTTAATGACCCTTTTTTGTTTTTCGGGTGTTTTTTGGGGGGGTATATTTGTTCAGGGAGGGCCACCAAATTTCTTGTCGTCGCCTTTTCTGTCTTTTTTTTAATCAGACTGTTGGGGGGCAGCAAACCCGGACGTCCCAAGGATTTCAAATCCCTTATGAGCATGCGATATAGGGATTGATATCTTCTGAACAATAACATAGCCTCGACTCTACTGCTGCAGTGCTATAAAACATTTATTCATTTCCACTTTGCGACTACACCAGGAACTAATCTTCCGAATCTTTTCACATCCATAAATGTTTACTAAGTAATTTTCAAAAATTTCAATGCTAATTTCTGTTCAAGTATATGCACCATGCGGGGGCGGGGGCGGTGGGGTCGAGCCAATGGGTCACATTTATTGGTTCTTCTTTGCTTGTCAGCTCCTGAGAGGCTGCAAAACATTCGGAAAGGTCCTCCAAACTTGAACTGATGAACTGGGTTTTTTTTTGCTTTTCAGCTCCTAGTGGGGGGGGGGGGGGGGGGGGGTGGTAGGGGCAGCACAAAATTTGAAATTTGTCGAGTAGCACCCCACCCCACCCCTATGCCTTGGAAACCCAGTGTGCGCGTGATAGCTTTTGTTCTCTCCTTTTCCTGGCGAATAAGCGAATTACAGCAACCACTTCTCTTCTTTTTTTTTAAATTGAAACACATCAATTCCCCTCCCACTCCATTGTCCATACAACTTGTAGAATACAATACATTCTCTGATCCCTTTCCATTCCCAACCACTTACACGCTAATGTACGCCATGTTTGATTGTAACCCGCCAGCCTAGCAACCTAAATCCTATCGACTTAAATTGCTACACACATTAAAAACACACTCATCTATCGACTTAAGAGCATGGCAAATAACCAACCCTATCAGGTAACCGCTGGAAGAACATTTTAATATCACGGTCACCTTTTTATGCTTGAAGCTCTCGTTCTTAAAGCGAATGTTAGGCCTGGTTAGAGGGTTTAGATTTTTCTCTTCAAAATGGCGAAACCTGGTAGACTATATAATTTATTAAATGATCGCTTAACGTTTGAAACACGTTGCATCTAATCGTTGTAGTGCTGGATCCAAAATTGTTAAATTTACCGTTTGTACAGGTTGTAACTCCTCAAAACTTTTGAAATATCAAATTAACACTTAAGTTTTAGTAATTTGTTGTACATTCCTAACCAATTTCAGTAATCTGTCAGTCACAATAAACAAATAATTCGAATGGCTCAATTCTCCGATCATTCCATTCAACATATTCTAAACATCAATCGTTTCATCGAAATTATATCAATGTCTGGTCGTTCTTTAACTCGAACAAAATGCAAACACATACCTACATGGTCCCATTTTTATAAACAAACTTGTTGTAAAAGTAGCTTGCTTCAACGGTTTGATTGATAGTTGTAAACATAACCTTTGTTAGTCGACCAATTAAGAGAGGGAGGTTGAGTGGGCGTGATGAATTCACATGGACGGTTCAAAGCTTTCTAACGCACTTTGTGAGTCTGGGAGAAATGAGCTACCTACGAGCAGAATTAATCACGCAGTATGAAAACCAATATTAACAAATCTTAAGAGAATAGAAAAATAGATTATAGTGTATTTGCTTCTATTGTTAATAGCTATACAAGAGCTTTAAAGTCTGGGTGTGTGCAAACTTTGTCTCACCACCGCGATGGAATGATATTGAGGCCAGGTTTGCATGAGAGTGTGTGTGTGTGTGTGTGTGTGTGTGTGTGTGTGTGTGTGTGTGTGTAAATGGGTGGGTCATGTGAATGAGTGTGTGTATCTACATGAGTGAGTGGGTGAGTAATTATGTAAATACATGCGTGATTTTTATTTGTCTGTGTATGTGTGTTTGCATGTGTTTCGATATGCGTTGAGGTTTGTGTGTGATCATACGTTTGTATTTATCTGTGTGTGTGATGGTGTAGTCCGTGTGTGTGTGTGTGTGTGTGTGTGTGTGTGTGTTTCGTGTGTATTGAATTCTGCGAGGGTTTTGTAGCCTGAGCATGCAGTGTGGATGCGTATGAATATGTTCATGTTCATGTGAGTAAGTGCGTGTATGTGGGTGTGGGTGTACGTTGTTGTAAGTATGTGCATCTGAGTGTGAGTTTGTGTGTGTGTTTCTGTTTGTGTGTGTGTGTGTGTGTGTGTGTGTGTGTGTGTGTGTGGTGTGTGTATGCATGTATGTTTTTGATCGTATTGTGTTTACGTGTGTGTGTGTGGTGTTAGGCATTTATAAGGCTCACAGTTTGGTCAACACCCACGTTGTTTGGATGTACGCATCATTACAGACTCACTTGGATCGAAGTCATGTGATGAAATTTATGAATATTTGATGCGATTTAATGATGTGATTTCAAAACGTGCGAACCACTCGCCAAGCACAATAACAGGGCTGCCAAGTCTCCTGGATTCCGCAGGAGACTCCTGGAAATAGGCCACAATAAATGCATCTTTTTGAGCAATCTCCTGGATTATGGAAACATTGATGCCATTAGGTTGTGTGCATTTTATAGACATCTACTGGATTTCTTCCACAATCTCCCTGATTGTTGCTGTTAAATGTTGGTAGCTCTGNGATTCTTAAAATAATAATAATAATGGTGGCTACTTGTATAGCGCACAGGTCCACCTTATCGGTGCTCATGGCGCTGATATGAAAGCTTTAGACTCACTAAAAAGAAATTTTGTTCTAAAATTTTACGGGACGCCAGTCCCCTCAGTCTGGAGGCTACGGGCCTGCTACGTATAAGCTTTTGCTAAGGAATTTAGGGGAACTTTCTTGTTAAAACGAAAAGGCGAAATTAGTATATGACGAGCTCAGAAAAAAAAACTGCTTCAAAGTCACTGATGCCATATAATGACAGATGTGATAAGCCTAACACAGATTGCCTTGGGCTGCCTAAAGTATGGCTACTTCACTTGATTAACTGGAGTTGAGCGATGATCCTGAAATCGTGAAAATAAGAAGAAAAAAGGAGGGGTGAGAATCATAAAGTGACAAGTCTAAATAAACAAAAGCTGGAATTACTCATCTCATGTCTATCCTAAAATGAATTAAAAATCGCGATTGCGCTTGTTTTTTAGAGGAATACAGCTAAAAAATATATTTCTTGTCGAGATTTGTCAAATTATGAGAAGAAAAATCATGTATAATATATACTTCAACTATTCTAACTTTCTTAGCAATTGGTGTGTACAATGGTGATTTTCCGTGACTTGAATAATTATTGTATAACTTTCGTTTGAAGTTTAGGTTGATTGTGCTTTGGTGTCGTTTTTTATCTAGTTTCCACCGATGCGCGATGGACACATTCAGAATTAAATCAAGTTGTGTGTGTACAATTTGTTGAAAATTGCCCTATTGACACCTCTTAATATTAAATTTTTATATTTTTCATTATCATCATCATCATCCTCATTCTCATTTTGTTTTATCACATGACCAGTTATATAGCGCAAGAGCCACCCCATTGTCGCTGAAAGTTTTCTCATGCCATCAGTACTGCATGCCATGAAACAACGCAAATTCCAGAATTTAAGTGTATTCATTATTCTGTAAAAAGAAAAAAAAAGTATATAGATTTTGAATGATAGGCGCCTTAGCCGATTTTCGTTATTCTGAGAAGGTTGATTTAGATGCTGACCATTTGTATTCACAGAAAATATGAAATTCTGCCCGCAATCAGCTTTCAGTGGATTTCAGCCAGACATCCACACAATACTGCGGGCAATGCAACGCCGCATGAAATATAAAACGACTTCCTGACATACAATAGACCAATCTCGAAAATTGCTCGCTAAATAAGGATAATATGTTTCCCATTCTGACGTCGTTTATTTCATCCTTGATTAGAGGAAGTATTAACTGAGCCGTGCAATTTGTAACACGGCATAGAATTTCTTTAAATTAGGCCGAAATATAATAACCCACGTTTTTAGCATTTTCATTGCTCCATTTTTAATTATGCTCGCCCAATCTATCCATTTGTTGTCTGCTCCCATTCTAATATAATGCCATACAATAAAGGTACGAGGGTGGGGGGGTGTGGGGGTGGGGCAATCATTACTAATTAATGGATTTGTTTCAGTCATACTTATTGTTGAGCTTGTGATCCAATTAATCTATCCTTGGCTTATCTTTTCTGGTGTCATAAAGAAACGCTCGATTTATTGTGAAAATGTTATACTTAATTTTATCAATAGTATCTCATCAATACAAAAAAAAAATGACTACAAAGGGAACACATAAACAATAGTCTGCAGAAGGGGNATTTAGCGCCCTTGGACGATTTTGCGCCCATTTGACCTAAAATGTTGCGCCCCTATAACTTTGGCAGAAGGAGGGGGGGGGGGGGGGGGGGGGGGTACCGCAAATGGAATTCATAAAGGGGTGCAAATTCATTTATGTTCTTTGGGGCTCCAATTGTCTTGAGGATCCCCTCCATTTTTTTTAAGATTTGCCACAGACACATTGCATCGACAAATTAGCGCCTGTCTGATTCTTTTTCATTGCACTTGAATCTTGATTCTTTATCAATCTATTCCCTCTCTATCATTTCAGACGTAATAAGAAATTAATATTTGACAAAGTGCTTTGCCCTCGAACATGATACCGTTCTATAGTCATGAAACCTTCCTGCCTCTATCGACCGTCCAGACTTTCACTGTGTTCACATAACGGCCGACTCACACCTTTGCGTTTTTTTACCTGCGTCGGCCAACGGTTTTTGGAAATTAGAAGCGCTCCATTGACGCACAAAGACGCAGGTCATACGGTGAACTGACACTCGTCGTACGCTCGTCGAGTGCAAGCCGAACGTTAGTCCACCGTCTGATCTGTGAATGATTTGCGTCCAGAGAGTGTTTTTAATTTCCAAAAACGGTAGGCCGATGCAGGCAAAAAACGCAAACGTGTGAGTCGGCCTTAACAGCGGACGCACTGACGGACTGTTGACGATCTCTCTCTGAAAGCGTAGTCACACATTAATAAAGTCTCGATTTGATTTGATTTGATTTATTTCCATTTCGACAACAATCAATACAAAACAAAATTAGTGCAAACAATTTTGAGTAAACATGTATTTAACAAAATAACAAAAGAAAGTCGCATACAAATATTCACAGAGTAATTGTTTTCAAATTAAGAGTTGATTTAGACGACCAAGCATTTATGATTTCGAAATGGAGGTATGTGCAGGAAAAAGAACAGCTTGTAAGACGCACACCCTCAGATTATAGTTGCACTAAGGAAAAACAATAAGAGTCTGACTCACGCCTTTGCGTTTACATCCAACGTCTACCCAGCGTCCCGAAGCAAAGACGCTTGACTAACGTCGAAGGCGTTCGTCTATCGTTAGGGGTAGCCAATGCGTGCGTTTTCGTCAGCTAAGCGTCATTCCTCCTTGCGTCTGCGTTCCTGTAGCGTCATGAACGCCGAGCAGACATATAGGCTATAACCGGAAAGATGTGAGGCTTTCTCTGAGGTTCGTTTTCTCTATTGGCGTAACGCTACATGCAATAGCGGGGAAGACGCTTGGCTCGTGTCGTATTCGTTCAGCATGCGCTCTACGAGAATACATGTTAGCATCATCCAAGTGTTTCCCATTCAGAGTTTCATACACACGGGGAATATGTTGGCTAAAAATGTTAATTTAGAGAGTATCTTTTAAGATGTTTAATATTTAATATCATTTTATTATAATTATTCATTCGGCGAATAAAATGCTGTTGAGGTAAATTCACGATAAATTCAATGTACACCACTGGGCATGTTCGTCGGCTATCGACACAGATATGTGACTGCCCTTTCAAAATTCAGTGTCCTTGTATAACCTACTTCTCTGTGTTTTCAGATGCTCACTTAAAATCAATCTGGGGATTCTATTTCAGGGGGACAGAGTATTTGTCGTTCCGTTTATGGACTTGCCTACATGGAATACCGGTGATCTGCATACTCCTTTGATGTGGAGAATTCACCGACACGTTTGAAAGTCGTGCTCGGAGTGGTTTAGATCAAGGATGTATTTTTTCTGCTAGCCTTTTACTTGCGTTTAAAGATCTGTTATGTAAGGGTTTTTTTTTTTACACACTTAGTAATTTTTCGAAATTGGTGAACGGTGGATTGTGGACGAAAACAACACCGGGGCCCCGTAACATAAAGGTTTATAATCAATCGCTATTTGATTTTGCGATCAATTGCAAACTTTAGTACATGATTTTCCATAGACTTGCGATTGATATCAATCGCTAGTAGATTAGCAATTAATCGCAAACCTTTATGTTACGGGGCCCGGGAGCACCTTTCAAGTGCATATATTTCGCCTTTTGTGGAAAGCCGAACCACAAAATGTATAGATTTACATTCCGCTGACTGCTCAGAGGATTCGGAAACTGCTCCTTCGAGTATGTGGGATTGCTTGGTTCTGGCTTATCAAAACGTGTCACACTCCCATGCATAGATTACGGTTACTTAAAGAAAATCATACAATGACTCCTTAACATAGCACGTTGCCCTCTTTCAAAGGTACAATATTGCACCTTTTTCGGTGGTTTGCACCCTTTTATGCTGAGCAGTGTACATCAAAAAGGTGCAATATTGCACCCTTACCAGTTTTTCAGCAGATTTCACCAAGGTTTCAATCCTTTGTGCACCCTTTTTCTAGTATGTTACATAAGAGTAGAAAGTACATTCTCTTCTAAATCTCCCACTCTAAATGAATAAAGACAGACAGTAGTCCATATCGTGTAGCTCCATGATTTGTTGATTCCATTTATGTCTTCTAGATTGAGCAGATTTAATTAGAGCTCTCTGTTTATTCTTGTAATGCAATTAATTACCTCATGTTGCGGCGAATGCTCATAGCTAGCAACATTAAATGTTAAGCAGACATATTGCAAAGTGGACTTAATATTCTTCATTTGCTAGTACGTCTACTGGCGGATTCCCAGGGATTACACTTATTATTATCATTATGTGCATGTTATTGCGTTCAACCCCCCCCCCCCCACCACCCACCCTCTCATTTTCTCTACCTCTTTATGCTTCTCTTCACGTCGCTCTTTTGCCTCCCCTCCTCTCTCTCTTTCTCCTCTATCGCATGCATGGCATCACTATCTTTCTCTCCTCTCTCTCTCTCTCTTTCTCTCTCTCTCTCCCTCTCTCCCTCCCCCTCTCTTTCTTTCTCTCTCCATCTCCTGTCCTCTTATTACCTCTTTACCTTCAGCTCTCTCTCTCTCTGCATTCATAATTTGATATTTTATTCACACAAGCAAAAATAATAACATCATAAGTACAAAGAAAATTAACAAACGAAAAAGAATAATACACGTATACCCACCCAAACCACCCACTCTTCTATCCATTTTCTAACAAAAATTTATTATTTTTAATAAGAACATTTTGTCATTTTTTTATTATAATATGAAAAAGCTTCAAAAATCGGTGACGAGTTTTCAAACCAATTGTAAATTTGATGCGGTCATGAATACACTATATTTATCATTTTGTTTACATGAACTGAGAGAGGTTTCCTGCAAATTACACACCCTTGAAAAAAATTGGTAAAAGTTCTACAGACCATAGAACTGTGGGTGAAAATTTTACTCGATGATAGTATCTTGCTTAAGTTGAGTTAGAATTGCCCTGGTTAGTGAAGAAGGTTTAGAATAAATAATAGGCCTACATGGATTTCTCATGGATATCTCTTTTTATTTCTAAAATAAATGTCAAATATAAACGAAAGACGCCATTGGCGGTAACATGAGCGTGTGTAGAGTTCTAAACAAACGAAGTCAGTCAAGCGACTCTCCTGCATATCTGCTCTCAGGAGGCGTATTTCAAATTTCAGACGATAGGCGCACAGGACTGGACCTTTCCTCTACAACCCCCACTCCTCCTCTCCATTTCCTCTTCCCCAACATTGGCCGATCATATTGGGCCCACGAAATGATTGATTATAGATTACCATGGCAACAGCCCAGCCAATCATGGGACGGGCTTGTGAGCAAATACACTCAGTATCATACCTTCATATAAACTGGGCTAGCCAAACTCGCCGGGAGGAATGGCGTATGGACGCGGAGAAATCGTGATTAAAGGTGAACATGAGAGCTTTCCATATAGTAGCGCTATATAAAAGCCGTTCATTATTATTATAGTAAAGACCGACTCACACATTTGCGTTTTTATCCTGCTTCGAACATGTCGAACCAGCGTATTTGGAAATTGAGAACGCTCCCTTGATGCACAAAGACGCATGTAATACGGTGGACTGATGCTCGGCGTATGTTCGTTGAGCGCTAGCCGAACGTCAGTCCATCGTCTGATCCGTGTGTGCTGTTCGTTCAGAGAGCGTTTTTAATTTAAAAAAAACGCTGGGCCGACGCAGGCCAAAACGCAAAGGTGTGAGTTGGCGTTTAGGTAGAGTTAATACATGTACCCTCGGGGCCTTGGCTGTGTTGCAACATAGCCAACTAATGTTACTTGATTTTCCAATAATACATTTCAAATACAAGTTCCGAATGCGCAATATCGCATCGTTATGAAAGGTGTAATATTACACACGAAGAGTTTCTTGCTTTATTATAAGTCTCTGCAAAATTAGACCTTTAAGTTCTATTTAAGTGTGCATGAAATTGAAAGGTACAACATAATTTTGTGTTTGCCTGTATTTTAACACAGACTCAATAGCAAACATTATACTGTCGCTTTGATATAAGATGTTTATTTATAATCTTCAAAATAATATGAAAGCAATAATTATGCTGAACATTCAAGACAAATGTGAGCTCATGAAATAATATTTAAAACAATCGAAATGCGTACTTTCTATACCGTGAATTTGAGGCCATTTTTCCAACCTTTCCTGTCTTCTATTGAACAATGATTGAAAAACAATCCTGTTCGAAAGATGATATATTGACATTCATTGCCGGTGGCATTTCGAATTTCTTCGTCGCGACAAAAGTCAAGTCTGTGGTATTACCTAAAATGATGTAGACGATTTTCCAGACACATTTTATCCGTATGGATAAAGCATAAGATGCATTGCATTGTGGGTGATCCCTCATGTTGTCAAGTGGCATGAATTAAAGGTAAATAATGATTTAAACAAAATTGAATAGATTTAATTAACAAGTATCATCGCTTTGTAATAAGTATGAATAGTTATGTGGAGGCGCCGTGGTGCAGTAGTTCTGACTCTCGCCTTCCAATTAATCATGCAAATGGTCGCAGGTTCGAATCCCATCTATGGCGTTAATTTCCTTCAGCAAGAAATCCATCCACATTATCCCGCACTGCACTCAACCCAGGCGAGGTGAAATTACCATATGCGCTGATGTGTGCCTGACTAAAGCCAGGGTAATAATAATGCAAAGCGCCTTGAACACTCAACAGAGTAGATAGGTGCGTCATATAAATTGCATCTATTATTATTATTATTATTATTATTATTATTATTATTATCATCATTATTATTATTGTCATTATTATTATCATTATTATTGTTATTAATATTATTATTATTATTCTATTGAACATTAGTTTTTAAGATTGATGATTTTCCAAAAAAAAATTGTCTGATGTAAATTTGAAAGTTTTATCTGGAAATTGAAATTAAATTAAGCTAGCAAAAATAGAATATGAATGAATAACAATTGGTTAGCAGGGTGGTGACAAATACAAGAAGATTAACTTTTACAATAATTATGTTCGTGAATTTAGGTACTCAAATAGAATAAAAAAATGAGACTGCCGTCAGAATCACTAACTCTAAGAATGACAGCGACAACAACTTCTAGCACACAAATCTATACCACCATCACCACCACCACCACCACCACCACCACATCAACCACCACCTCATCTTTCTCCGTCACCACATGTATCACCATCTTTATCAACTTAGAAAAGAGGAGGAATTTCCCCNCCACCATCACCACCACCACCACCACCACCACCACCACCACCACCACAACCACCACCTCATCTTTCTCCGTCACCACATGTATCACCATCTTTATCAACTTAGAAAAGAGGAGGAATTTCCCCTTCCACGTTTTGGTAGTCAATAAAGTTGAACTGGAAACCAGTCTGCTGCCATCTTTTGACAACGGGTTGTATAATCGTCGGTATATAAGTTTTTCATTTCTGCGTGTGGTGAAATAGCACATATAGTCAATTCTTGACTGGCGTGCTGTAAAAACCTAAAAACTTCACTGTGGTGAAAGATATGTTGATCATTTGAAAGGGACCAGTTACGGGCGGTGCATCGTAAAGAGAAAAGGGGGACAAAAACATTGATATATACATGCTACCTTATTTCTTTTTTAATTCACATAGCATAATATGCTTTAAAATATTATTTTAAAACATGAATACAAAATACAAGGTACTTTAAAGAGCAAAAGACTATAACTTTAGAAAGATACATATTTTTTAATTGAAATAATTTTTGCCTTATTATCGCAACATGGATATACACTGATTGAAAGAACTTTACCGAGAAGCTGTGAAACAAATTCACAGTCATTCTCGGGTAGGAATCGAACCCACGATCTCCTGATGACTAGACAAGTGTCGACCACTGACTAGACTACCGGGAGCCGATGGTAGTGATGGGCTCGGTTCGTGTTATAGCAGCAGGTAATGCGTAAATATTAATGGAATGATTTTTGTGTTCGGTAGATAAATAATTGATATAAATCTTGTCTTATCCCAACATGGATAAACACTGAATGACAGTGCTTTACCGAGAAGCTGTGATGAAAAAAAAATCACATGCATTCTCGGGTAAGAATCGAACTCACGATCTCCTGATGACTAGACAGGCGTCTTACCACTAAAGACCAGCGAGAGCCGATGGCATTTTTTAGTTTCGAAAAATGTTTCAAATCGAATTTTGATCCTCTTTCAATAAGGCATGCAATCAAATATTACGATAATGATCATTATCGAAGCTAAACATATTCCTGGCAATTTCAATGATGATGTCAATGGTAAAAGAAGTGTTAATGAATACAAACAATACTATGACATTTCTATGATTATCTTCTTAAGCTAATATAAGTAATTATTTCCATTTATTACATTTCCCTTCATCGTCACAGAGCTATCGGCTCATCGGATTGCTTGAAGAAAAGATGGGCAAAACTTTAACCAACTTATTGTAAAATTGCACAATTCAACATAAACTTGACATGTTTTGACCTATTAATGTGTAGACAGTATGTTGCCCATTGGTGGGTAAATGTTCCCCGAAAGTTTTAGAGCTAGAACTAATAATAATAATAATAATAATAATAATAATAATGAACGGCTTTTATATAGCGCTTATCAACTCTTCATGAGAATTCCCTAAGCGCTCTACAATTGCAGCATTATTACCCTGGCTTTTAGCAGTGCAGCTATTAGGCGCATAAGCTTTTTCAAGGAATAGATTCCTAACAAGTACCCATTCACCTCACCTGGGTTAAGTGCAGCACAATGTGGATGAATTTCCTGCTGAAGTAAATTAACGCCATGGGTAGGATTCGAACCTACGACCATCTGGTTGAAAGGTGAGAGTCAGAACCACTACACCACGGTGTACACCAATTACTCACACACTATTGTTTTCTACCGGTATACCCACGTAGCACCTTGGTGAGTGTAGATAATGTGGACACTTATTTTTCCAAGGAAATAAACACTCCGACTGGAAAGCAATGATTGAGCTGGAATATGAATAATAAAGATGATGATGATCTTAATTTTTAATGACATCTTTCATTCAGATCTGAATAATTAAAATTTAAGTGACAGAGGAATTTTCAGCATCGCACTCAGACCAAGAAGGGTTTAGAAGATGGATGGTGTTGCCAATTTGAAGTAGGGCATCATCACCTCATGAGGATCATCAGTGATAGCTGTTCTATTTCCCCCACGATGCAGGCAGAATTAAAGGGTAGAAGGAGCCGCCGCTTGATTTTTCTTTAGTATACTTTTAAAAAATGTGTACATCTAAACCTTTTTGTGCCGTCTGTGAAGCTCTCCCAATAGCTTTTTCTTCAAGAACTATAAATGGTTCTATGAAAAACCTTAAAGGGGAATTACACCCAGACAATAATGTACTGTCAGTAAATGAAAAAAAAAACAAATGAACAAACTGTGAAAATTTGAGCAAAATTGGACAATCCGTTCAAAAGTTATGAATTTTCAAAGTTATCATTTCCACTTGTGCTGGGCATCCTTGTATTGGCATGCGTATAGCTAATTAGCATAATCTGTGATGTCATACATGGAGAACTCCTCATTCACTTTGTATATCAATTTATTGAAAATGGATCAATATCATATTTCAAATGAGGAATCAACACTGTTCTTTCTGGAATGCTTGCAGAATTGATGTTGCTATGATATATTTAACCGAAGAAACAAAATATTGTGTACTTTTCTGGAAAAAGAGGAAATTTTGAAATTTTGTGTACAAAGCGAATGGAGAGTTCTCCATGTTGGCAGCCATTTTGTGCCTGTCCGTTTGCAAATTTAAGGAGCCCATGAGGGGTGTAAATCAAAACTTTGAACATTCATAACTTTTGAATGGATTATCCGATTTTGCTCAAATGTTCACAGTTTGTTCATCTTATTTTTCTTTATTTGATGATAGCAATTTAATGTCTAAGTGTAGTTCCCCTTTAAGCCCCGGTCACATAGGACACCGGGAGCAACACGATTCACCCCGACTCTTTGTTAATTCACAGTTAACTGCAGATAAGAACAACGAGTCGGGGTGAATCGTGTTGCTTCCGGGGTTCTATGTGACCGGAGCTTTAACAAAGGCCCATAGTGTCTGTTTATTAGACAATTCAACTTTTTTGTGGATGTAGTTCAATAAGACGTGACGATTAAAAAAAAACTTTTTTCTAATCTTGTAAAGACCCATTTTTGCTTGTCAGGTAAAGGGCCCAATCCATTTTTAATCTATTTACTTATATAATTTTTGGGCTTATCAAGACATCACCCCCATAGAAAATACTCGATCCGGGCCCTGTAACATAAAACAGATTGCGATCAATTGCGAATCTTTAGTACATGTTTTCCCATAAACTTACAATAGCTATCAACCGTACGATCCATCGGCAAGCTTTATGTCGCAGGGTCCATGTCACAAAAACCCTGTATACGTAGAATGTTAATGCTTGGACCCTTGTGCCAATATTCGGCCGACATTAGTAGATAAAGAAGTGAACTTGCTTCGCATACATCAATGATTTAGACTTTCTCAACATCTCTAGAAATCTGAGATGTCATGATCTACATCTGGGATCTCCTCAAAAGAAGATGTCATTTTCTTTTGTATATACTGTAAGATATAAGGAAATTCAATGGCGCAGAAGAGTAGAAAAGAAGGTTCTTATTTAGTCTATGTATTTTGCATCTTCAGGGCCCCCTGAAAAGTTTAATTTTTCTTTTTAGTTTTTTTCTTTATTTTAGGTCAACATCCCTATTCATCCCCTTTTTGCTTGCCAAGACATCGCCCCCCCCCCCCCCCCGATGATAAATACTCGATCCGTACGTAGAAGGTCATTTGCTGAGACACTTGTGCCAATATTCGGCCTACATTAATAGATAATGAAGTGAACTTGTTTCGCATACATCAATGATTAAGACCTTCTCAACATCTCTCGAAATTCGAGATGCCATGATCTACATCTGGGATATCCTCAGAATGATGTCCTTTCCGTTTGTATGCACTGTAAGATATGTGGTTATTAGATTGCGGTATGTAGAAAAGTAGACAAGTAAGTTCTAAAGTATACGCTGATCAGATGGCGGACTGACGTTTGGCTTGTGCTCAAGGAGCGTGCGTCAAACATCAGTTCACCGCATTACTTGTATCTTTGTGCGTCTAGGGAGCGTTTTTAACTTAAAAAAAACACGTTAGGCCGACACTGGCTAAAATATAATGGTGTTATGTGGACTTAAGATATATTGTCACATGTTCTGATTATGTTAATAAAAATACTTAAATAAAAATTTGTGACCTATGTTATTACATTCAGATTGATGAAAAACAACAAAGAATGTAAAAGGGCAGTTATACAAGCTCTACCAAGATATCTTTTAAAATTGAATAAAGTGTACCACTGTGAGAGAGAGAGAGAGAAATGGAGAGAGAGAGAGAGAGAGAGAGAGAGAGAGAGAGAGAGAGAGAGAAAATTGGTTTGTGCGGCGTGTATCATTCAAATTTGAATATTTACGCCAGGAGAAGAAGAAAGAGAGAAGGAGGCGACCGGCCGGGATCGAATCCGCGACCAACACAGGTCATTTATGATTGTCCCAAACAGCTTGATTACAGGCGCACGCCACAACGCCTCACTGTCACTTTATTCGTACACAGTATATGCCTATGCAGGTCATTATGTTAAGTGTTAGCATTTTGAAACAGTTGAATTTAATACGTATAAAAGACAATTGTTTAAATATTTGGAAGACACTTCCTCCATTTGAGCTTCTTCACTTTTGTTTCATCGTGCTAAAGTTAATCTAAAGTGAATCTCGAATTTATTTAGAGTCCTCAGTTTACTGTACACTGTGATTCAAATTTGTGTTTCTCTGATTACTTGGTGCAGATTTCGACAAAATAATCACAGGCAATCGGAGTTGCTTTTAGCTAAATTGAAGTGGGACTACTCCTCAAATGACCAAATTACCTTTTTTGTGTCATAGAATTACAAAAAGGAGTACTTCAAGATTGATTCGGTTTTCTTGTTTGGTTGATGTCGCCTTTAATCAAGTCTTTTTTTAGTCGTTTCTTATGTACGAGCATCGTCAGACTATCTCTCTCTCTCTCTCTCTCTCTCTCTCTCTCTCTCTATCTCTCCCCTACCCCCCCTCTCTCTCTCTCTCTCTCCTTCTCCATTTATCTTTCCACATTCCCTCTCCCTGACCCTTCGTTCATTTTCCCTTTTATTGTAGCTTTTGACTTCTTCTCTGTATCGATTTCGCAATCTCATCCACCTCTATTTTGACATGGAGTGTATCGTGATGATCCTGTCCTCCTTTTAACCAACGCATTAAAACATACATACATTCACACATACACACACACACTTACAAACACGCACACACACATACACACATACACAAACATACCCACAAACACATACACACATACAAACACACAATATGCATACATTCAAACATACTCACGCTCACACCCAACCTACATACCCACACACACAAATAACACACGCACACCCACACATACCAAAATACTCGCACTCACACCCAATCCTGAACCCCACACGAAAACACACATGAAACCACACTCACATCCCCTAAATAATTTTATGTTCCCCTATTCCTTTTCTTTCCTTATTATTTCGTTCGTCCAATTATTCTACTTAAAAACATCCGTACTAAAAAAATAAAAAGAAAGAAACAAATTGATTAAGAAAACAACTAATGTTGACCTTGATCAACGTACCAAAGCCTAATATAACAGTCTTCTGATATAAAGTAGTTCGCCAGAGCTTCAAGGAATTTGAGATATTAGTTTTGTTTCTGTTCATTTGATTGGAAGTAACGAGCAATTTCCCTTTACAGTCTGCTGATGAAATGCTCAAGTTTATTGGAATTGGATGAAATTCCACTCATCTCTCTCAATGCCCATGATGCCAAGGT
Organism: Temnopleurus reevesii; assembly: GCA_036244855.1. Taxonomy (NCBI): domain Eukaryota; kingdom Metazoa; phylum Echinodermata; class Echinoidea; order Temnopleuroida; family Temnopleuridae; genus Temnopleurus; species Temnopleurus reevesii. The sequence goes on from BQKZ01000317.1 coordinate 137,709, forward strand.
TGTATATAATCTTAAACATGCGCGCAACCAGGATTTTGGGACGGGAGGGGGGGGGGCGGGGAGGTTCGACTCTTTAGCAAATTTGGCGTCCCTGGGCTGTGCTGGGCTGACAAACAAAAACAAGGTCTTCACCTCAAATTTGGAGCCCCCTCTTGGCGATATTGGCGCCCTTTTTACCTCAAAATTAGCTCCTTTTATAGCTCTGACCCCAGGGGATGATAGCGCCCAAAGCCCCCCTCCCTCACGGCGTGCGCATGTTACATTTGGTCCAGAAACGCGTAGGAATGCAAAATAAACAAGGTCAACATACATATCCCTGAAAATATGAAGGAATATTTTATTTTATCGTTATTTGGACAATAATTCGTCGTATTAATATGGAAGTGATATTTTTTCAAACCTTTGAATGACTATTAAACAATGAGTTTGAAATATTCAACAATGAAACATAAAACATGTGCGTATCCAAAATTTTCCCGCACCCTCTCCCGACTTCCCCTGACCAAACTGACAACCATAACGCAGAAAGAGCAACAGAAAGGGAACAAAATTCGTTGCTCCTCTTAGAGTAAATGTGTGTCCCAACGGTAAGTCAAATTTTACGCCCCTTCTGTCTATCGCAGGAAGAGGGGGGGGGGGGGCGAAGCTCGAACCCCTAAACTCCCATCCGAAAAGGGCATGAATATAAAAATCATATAATATACACCAGAAGTTGAAAGACAAAAAAAATGATGTTGACCAATGCCTTTCTCTTTCATTTAGAAATGGATTTATCAATGCGATCGACCTCTACACCCACTCAATTTAACATTACTATAAACATTTCCATCTCTAGCTCTCAGTCAACTAATCGTTCATTGTCTTATGACTTAATGACTCTGACACTGTTTAGACTCTCTGGTGTCACCCAGTCTCGGAAAATAATTAACCGCTTCGTTAGCGATGATGCGCGATTCTCGGCGTCGCTATTTATAGCGCAGTGAAGTCAATTTGAACATGATGTGCAAAAAAGCGGATGAAATATTCAAATTTTTAATCAATCCCTTACTTGGGTCTCTCGCACTTTGAAATTTGCTTCCCACTTATACTACGAAGGAATGTAGTACGTAGTCGTCTTTGTTAAATGACAATAAAGATCCGTTCTTTTGTCAACTATAAAAATCCAGCGGCTGGTGGGTTACGATCCAGATATAGGCGAATATAATACAACCAATATCCCCACTATACCATTACATGATCACTACCAACACCATCTATATTTTCACCAACACCAACCTTATCACATCACACAACTACTTTTCACTACCACACTCACCACCATCACCACCACCACCACCACCATCCCCATCACCATCACCACAACCACTACCACCACTACCACCACCTCCACCACCACCAGGACTACCACCACCACTACCATCACCCCACCAATACCAATACCAACACCACCTCACCTCCACAACCTTAATAAAAGTCATGTCATTTTCCCTTGTTGCATAATCTGTTTGCTCCCTTCCCCTTATGATATTTCTTTCCCCTCTTCTATTGAATAAGATATATAGGCTAGCCAACCCCCTTCATTTTGAAAACGCCCAGGCATTATCCCACCACCCCTACCATCACCACCACCACCACCACCACCACCACCACATTACCACCACCAACACCAACCCTAAAACAACCACCATTAGCATTGTCATCAAATCCACCATCACCACTGTCACTACCGTCATAAATCACCACCGCCACCACTACCACAACCACAACCACCACAACCATAACCAAGAACCAGCACCCGAATCGCATGTAGATCAAAATTCAGATCTTTGAGATGCTTTCTACATTGTTGCTTTATGACCATTTTGGGTTTAATTCTCACTCCTCTCCCCTCCTCAAATAAGGAACACCTCCCATACACAAGTCATCTCCCTTCCTTAGGAAATACCAGTAAGAGTAAAGTACCATCATCCATCACCATCCGTCATACATACCACTTTCTAACAATGTCTCGATTACATCTACTCTCTCTCATCATCCCCACGGCTGGAGCATGCCTTCCTCCTCCTACACGTACCATCATCATCATCGTCGTCATCCCGAACATAAGCCAACTATCACCCTCTCTACTTCATCAACATCCACTGCAAACAAACATTGAACGACATCCCTTGAAATATTGAAAGGCAATATTCCTCGCCCTACGCTAACAAGCATCCATTGCTTATTATTCATACGGCTCTAAGGGCATGAACCCGCTATTGACAAGCCAGCACCCTGTTTTAAATACACTATTAAGATGCAATCATTAATGATTGTTAAAGCAATCACCATCAAAACATCAGAATTCTCAAGTGTGTTGATATGTTTCCCGATACGTTCATATCTTATGGCGATAACACGAGGGGTAAAGAATAAAAAAGATACACGGTGCTTTGCACGTGGGCCCTGACCCAAATATGACCTACCAAACAACCGTGCACTAGCGGCAATACACATGGCGTTTCCCATACACGGTGAACAGCGCGATACGCACATTAAACCACCGCATCGCAATAGGGTACCCCCGCGCTTTACGCCGGCGCACTTCTCGGCTTACGACAATCACATGAATATACTCGTTTAACTCCAGCTTCAATTGCTCACAACAACAGCGCATCAAACGCTCCAAAATTGGATATATTTCTAGCAGTCGAATAAGTAAGTATCCATTTTATATATCCCCGGAAATTAGGGGACTTTTCCCCGTCGAAAGTCTTGCTGACATTTTCCGTCGTCTGACTAAAATTTTTGTCTGTTTTCACTTACTCAGTGGGACAGGTGTTAAAGCGAGCCAAAGCGAAGCGCAAGAAGGAGAAAGGTGGTCAGGCTGTGCAGTGCTCTTCAAGTAGTGAGTACTAAAATCACTAAAAACAATTAGAAATATTAACAAAATTGCGATTTTTACCGTATGCTGATCTTCATGTAAATGTTCAATGAGAGTAGACCTAGTATATACAATGTACAAGTAGAGCATGTCTATGGGAACCTTGTTGTTATTGTTAATCTGTCTTTGTACAGCATTGAAAGGTTTCTTTATCCTGTTAGGGGATAAGCCCCTTTAATCATAATCTACAACAAGAATTGTAATTGTAACAGGTAACTGTTATACAGGATCGTTTTCAGTTTGTGCAAAGAGTGTATAAACTGTCAGTTACAACTGGTATGGAGAAACATTACACAAAGCAGATGTTTTAAAACTTGTAGAAAACATATTTCAATGCAGGACTTGTATACTACTGTTGTGCACATGTCTTTAATTGATACAGATATATTAAATTTCATGTAGTAGTGGTTCATATTATCCTGAGGATGTGATTATTAACTACAGATGTGTTAATAGTTTTATATGGAGAAAGCAAGAAAGAGAGAAAAGGAAGAGTGATAATAGAGAGAGAGAGACAGGGAGAAAGAAGGAGAGTGGGGGATGGGGAGATGGGGATGGGGGAGGGGTGGGATGGAGGGGCAGACACAGAAAACAAAAATTTAATTGAGTTTCATGAGTAAAGAGAGTGACCTTAAATGAAATCATAGATAAGCATTAAAATAGTGGCAAGAAAAGTTTTTTGTAATTTTCCCGACTGAGATTAAATGGTTTTTTTTTTATTATTTTTTTTTTTTACAATATATACAAATAGGAGTGAAATGCATTTGGATGTTCAAAAATATATTAATGTAATGCTATTGGGCATTATAGTTATATCGGCATTATATGCACATTATATATTATTTATTCTTGGGGTATAATCAGGTTGCAAGCACTGTTGTCTAGGGCACCAGGACACATGTTTAAATACACACTTACACAACAATAATTAGATAAAGGTTTGAACACAAGGAACAAGAAAAGCATAAATCCAGTAAGAAATCAATGTAATTTTACAGGGGATTCAAACTAATCATAGTTCACATGACCAAAATAAAAAGAATATGATATAATGAGTATAAAACAAATTGCAAAATGTATTGATAGTAGTCCAAATAAAGTGAATTTGAACGATGGAAAACACAACATTCTTTTTCTAAAAAAGATATATATACTATGTTGTCTAATTAAATTCTATGAATGTTTATATTTTGCCAATCCTATGTATTTCAATTTATGCTATAATTAACCCTTTGTGCAAAGATTTGGTTTTTAGTTAATATTAATGCTAATTATTTTATTTATATTTGATTCTAATTCCTGAGTTCAAGATTCATACTTACAATTATTTTGTAGTGTAGCTGTTCCTTTAACCACAAAGTGAATATTTAGGTCTTAGCATAGAAATATGCCAGAGCAAACTAATTATCATAATTGTTGAATATCTGTGAAATTGATGCAATGCAGCCCTCAAAAGGTTAAAATTTAGCAAAAAAATAACAAAAAAATGTTTAGATTATGGAAATATTTTGGAAATTTTACAAATATGCAGGAGGGTGAATTTCAAAATATTGGTATGATATTGGTAAATTGGCATGATCTTTTTACAGGTAGAAAAGAATGAGGCTAATGTTTATTTCCACTTTTCTGCCGTAGAATTAGGGTTTTAATCCAATTACGATAATGCGCTTGATTTAACGGTACTCTAAAGCATTGGAAGTGTACAAAGGGATCCCATACTGCTCAGATCACAGGAGAAATATGGTTTCTGTCAACCAATCATTCGCTCTTTGCGCATTGTTTCTATTTCATTGTAACTGCTGGGAAAATTATTGACCAGGCCTCCGGATCAATAAGCGCATGAGAATTGCGTCATAATATTTTAGTGCCATCAACTCCACTGTATATAAGCTTGCATGCGTGGACATGTGTTATCTGCCAAACACAAATATGGTTACACGATGGAAAATGTCACCTCTCTCTACGTTGAGATAGAATTTCATTTTGAGCAGACGAATTTATCAAGCAATAATGACAGAGTTGGAATATTGGTCTGTAGCAAGCATTCTAGAGTTTATTCTTACTCATTATGGGATGCATAAGACAGAGATATAATTTTGCTAATTTTTTTGTTCAACTCATTGATAACCTAATAAATAATGTTGAAATAGAAAGCTGCTGGCATAGCTGAAGAAATATTATATTAGAAGAAAATTTTATGCCAAGTTTCTATTATGATTATTTTGTTCTTGTTGCTTCATAGCTTGTGCCATGTCTCAACTAATGTCATTTGATTTGTCTTAAGAAATAAAGATTGGTAAATTTCAGGGGTGTGGCCCCAAGTTTATGAGATATTCATGTGAAGTTGGAATCTCTCCTTTGCTTTATTAATGGAGATTATTAAGATGTGGCTGATTTGACTCCCTGGTATATTACATGGGTCTCTCTTTGTATCACCCTCTAAAACAGATGACTGGGAATATAAAAACAAAGTGTAAAACTAGCAAAAATTACAATAAAGTTTTACCCTATACCAGCTAAGACTAGCTAAGACACGAGTCTCTAAGTTTATTTGTGTTTATTTACCCGTCTCCACTTTTCATAACATACCTGACAGACGTAAACCCCTTAAGACTCTTATAAGGGGCGAACAACCAATCAATTGACCCCCTTTCACTCAATACCATGCATGACTACCCCACCCCTATCCTCCCATTGTCCCCACCCTCATTGCCCATTTTCTATTCTTGTGTACCCCCCTATCTCACAAACCTATCTTCCAGTAGACAATACGACAAGTTAGTTCGACAAATCTACTGGATTCCATGGCCATGTGTATTGATTATTTTGGTGCAGTATGTTATTCGGAACGCGACAGTATAGTATAAATTATACACATACAATGCACATGTTCATAGTATACTATATAGTAAACATGGGAAGGGGGAATCTATATATGTGTACACATAATTGAGCTAACTTATGAGTCATGTTCAGGAATATACCTGTACTTTTCCAATTTTTTCTTCTTATTTTCGATGAAACATATTTTTCAATTAATTATTTGGGATATTTCTCCCTTTTTTAATTATTTAGATGTAGTAGAAAAAGTGAAATTGATTTGAATTAGAATAACAACAAGCAAGGGACACAGTAGCCATAATTGTTTATATCCTGAGCATATTCAGTATTTAAGTTTAAAATATCTCATACATAAAATAGAAAGACAGAAGGCAAGCTCCGACATTCATCAGACAAAATTATCTAACATTTGCATGTGGTTATCACATCAAAGGCCCTATCAACAAAATTTAATATACTCCTGTACAGTGTAAAATGTGGCTACATCTTGAAACATACACTGTGCACTTTTAATTGAAAAATACATTTAAATTAGCATTAATTAACCAATATCACATATCCAAGATCAAGGCAGTTAAGTACAATCATTCACTGCGAGAGCTTTCTACATTACAGCAGAAAAAGACGAATCCAGCATTGCTCTTGGTTATGTTTTTAATATGATGGCACTGTATCCAGAAATTACCTCTCCTGAAGATATAAGATTTATATGTGATTTTGTATTGTATTGTATTGTAATGTATTTATTTTCCGATTCAAATAAAAAACAATAATACAAACAAAATGAATTATACAAATACTTACATATATACATGATAAAACAAAAACATTAATCGGCTGGATATCCCATTCAGCAGAAACTACTGGTCTTCCATGGGATCCAGGTGAAACATAAAAGAAGGGGTAGAAGAAGAAGGAGAAGAAGAATGAAAAGAAGAAGTAGAAGAAGAACTACGTATTTTGAATCATAGCGGTAAGAAACATTCTAAATTGCACTGAAGCCAAGCATAACATTTTTTAAAACTAAATGGTTAAGCACTGCAAATAAAACTATCATCATTCCTCATCGCAATTTCCGCTCATGACCTTGGTATGCAATATCCATCAAAATAAAAAACAAAAATACAAACAAAATGAATTATACAAATACTTACATATATATACATGATAAAACGAAAACATGAATCGGCTGGAAATCCCATTCAGTAGAAACTACTGGTCTTCCATGGGATCCAGGTGAAACATAAAAGAAGGGGTAGAAGAAGGAGAAGAAGAATGAAAAGAAGAAGTAGAAGAAGAACTACGTATTTTGATTCATAGCGGTAAGAAACATTCTAAATTGCACTAAAGCCAAGCATAACATTTTTTCCAATTTAACACACAAAGGATAAGCACTCAAATAAAACTATCATCATTCCTCATCGCAATTTCCGCTCATGACCTTGGTTTGCAATATCTATTAAAATATCTCCTATTTTAGCTCATTGATGTGGGCAGCGGAGTTCACATAGCGATATGTTGGTTACCCTCGCAATACAAAAGGACCCCCATTGAATGAATATTAATATGTTATTTGATCATGTTGTGCATTCATTTCAATGCAAGAGACTGCTTTCCTGTAGAGGCGGATGGCTTCCGCGCAATTGTACATAAAACCAATGGCATACTGAGCATTATCCATCTACGCATCAGACATTGATTCGTATGTGTGGGACTATGTAATTGATGTATGATTGATGCATGATGTATGGACAGCTGTTGGATAACTTAAAATTTCTACAACCTGATCACAATGTCTGGTAAAAGCATTAATGAACGTGAACATTACACATGTTAACAGCACTAAAATTCAGCAGTTGAAAGGACTATGTTTAACACAACCAGCAAACATTAGACACTTATGCAAAATGTTTCCACAACATTTTCATTATTTTAAAAATTTCTTGTAATGTTTGTAATTGTAATTTATGAAGTAGGAATGAAAGAGTATATTTTAATTTATAAAGGATTTTCATATTGCTCATACAAGCATAGTTATATTTGATGATCCTAAAATGACTGCTTAATTCTCTGACCACGAAATGAAGAAAATTATGTCTAATCCTTACACTGAAAATATAATCCTTTGAAAGTTAGGTATTATGATGTAGACTTCAAGCTAATGGCTTGTTAAGAACATTAGCCTCATAATTGAAATCTTGTTCAATTCTTAAGTAATGCATACTAGAAGTCTACAAGTTATGTCAGAGTGCATCACGATTATATCCAACAATAAAAAAGCTTCTAGGAAACAATACTTGGAAGGATTATCAAATTGATTTTAGAGGTCAAACTCTTATATCTAAGTAGGCAATTATAGGATTATTAAAATTGAGATTGAGAGTAAATTCTCAGAGTAATTAAAGCTTAATCTAGCCTCCTTTAGACAGACCTCTATTGACACATTCTAATGCACAAAACTTCATCTAGACAATAACATGATATTGAGGATCATTGACCACACCTGTGCTCCTCACTTGAGGTTCTCTCACCACTCGTGATTTAATCACCTGAGGACAAGTTAGTAGAATCTAGTCGGAACGTTATATTTTTCAATCATTTGTTCGAGCTTTGCTCAGTCCTTTTTAGGATTATTTCTTGAAAGATAACCCTACAACACACGGTGCAACCACAAACCTATTTAAACGTTTACCTCACCATTTAAGCTCTGATTTTCTTAATAGCATGACAGGTGACCACTCTAGACAGGTGGCCACTATAGAAAGTATCTATCACCGATATCTTTAGCATGTTGCATTATGCAGTTTCCCCCCTTTTATATTTATTTAGGTATTTAGTTACATTCACACAGGAGCTAGAGCCATTTCAATTTATCAAGTGTAGTGTATTTGGATGCATTCTTACAGATGTGTGACTGTGTTTATTAGGAATGTCAGATCAATATCCCCTGAGAGAGCTGTTGAGGAATACAAGGAGTATACTAGAAGTATTGTAGGTAGAGTTGCACAAAAATAGTCTTGCCCTCATACATCTCCAGTCTCATAACACCATACAAACTGTCTCGCTCACTTCGCTCATCAAACCAGAACCTTTTAAACATACCCAAGACAGCTTCTCACACTCATGGCGACAGGGCATTTTCAGTTGTTGTTCCTACACTCTGGAAATCACTTCCCCTTAGTTTAAGATCCCAGACGTCTCTAAATTCCTGTAAAGCATCTCCAAAAACCTACCCTTTCCGCAATTGATTCACCTTATTGACTTTAAGTTAACAATCTAGTAATGGTATTAGTAGTAGCAGTGGTGGTAGTAGCAGTAGTTATGATAATAATAAGAATATTATATATACATGTAATTTGTAATTTATTGGTATCATAAGAAAATTTTGTTAAGCGCTATATAAATACAGACTTATTATTATTATCCCTAGGCTATAAACCATGTTAGCTACTTGGGCTGCTCTGAACAGAGATACAGTAAAACCTTAGCTGCAACCTGTTTTACATGTAGATGCCACCTGTCTATAGTGACCACTTTAATTGGTCCCCTTCAATTCCACTTCTGAAAATATGTGTTATAGGACCTGTCTATAGAGGTCATCAGTCTACAGTGGCCTATTTTATTGCTTCCCTTATTCTTATTTATTCTGCTATATTTGTCTTTCAATGTACATGTAAGCATATAATTTACATCTAATATATATATATATATTTTTTTAAATTGTGTGTTTTATTTAATAAAAAAGAATCAACATATATACAAATAAATGGCAAATATTTACAAAGAAATTAAGCAATACATTATAAACAGACATGAGCATAAAATACAAGTAGTAAAAACAATATCTACAATCAACAGAGCACTAACTCCAAATTGACAAAACAATGAAAACAATGCTTGGTCGCACAGAATGCAAACTACAATAAACAAGTACATTGATTTGATGTCACAGCCTAAATCTCCATTTTCGAAAATGGATGGGGAGCTTGTTCTTACGCTTTTCTATATTATATTCTAATTCTTTTTGTTTCTTTAAAAATACTTTAAAAGCAGGAGCATTTGGCAATTCATTTCTGCATTTACACGTGTAAATATAATACTTCTCCAACAAAATCAAGAAGTTACAAACTTATCAGAAGGAAAACCAAAAATACATAGTACCACACAGTAGTGCTTTTCCTAGCTCTTTGGCAGAGTATTAAGCTCTAGATGTAGCATGAGTAAAATGAATTAGGGTAAAGTAGATTAAAAGGGCACTTGAGAGGTTGAGAAGTATCCAATATACATGGAAGGGAAACTGTAATCCTTTATCATTACTTAAAGGAACACCCCTGTTGTTGAGAATGGGGTATAAAAAAATTCCCAATTCTAATGGGTGTTGCTAGAAAGTTACTATCAATGGCAAATCTACTGCAAATCAGTAGCAAATAGCAACAAACTTGTTTATTTGTGCGCAGTCTACACTTCTAACAAATCCTGCTTTAAATATTGGTTTTGATTGGCATGTGCTGATCATCGTCAACTTGCGATCGATTGCATATTTCTAACAACGTTCTCATTGATGGTGTACAGTCATTAATATTTTGATTTGAAATGGAAGGAGCGATTCTTTTGTTCCTCATCAAAAAGATCAAAAGGTCACTTTGCATTAATTAGATGCTATTGGAAATGCCACATTTTGTTCAGGGAGCCTTCATGTGCTTTCTCAATACATTTATGATCCTTTTTGCCAACATTTTTTGTGACGACAATAAGTTTGATGAAAATGATGGATGCATTATACTCCTCCATATTTGATTAGATAACCTAGATGGAGAACAAAAACCTCATTGTTCACCCAGTCGTCAAAGAGATTGATTAAAAAGTGTCTCCATGCAACCGCAGTCTGAATGATGTGTATGTGGTGTTTATTTCTGGCAGTGACATGAGAATGCGGCCAATAAAAAGCAATATGAGAAGGCGGCAATTCAGATCTTCGGGATATATAGTCATGTGATCAGTCATATGATACAACATGGTAAATCGGACAAGTTTGATATGCACTGGTGAAAAACTAATTTTATGCATTCAGTTTGTGCTCTAGTAGTAGTATTATTTAGATGTAGATAAAGTAAAACAAATGCATGATGTTCCTCAAGTAAGATTGAATTTTAGTTGCTACAAAATCGCAATTGATTGCAAATCAACTGCAAATCAGTGGCAAATTGGAACATGCATTTTCATTTGCACACTGTCTACGCTTATTATAAGATGCGTATAAAACATTGGTTTTTATTGGCGCACTGGTACAGATCAACTGCAAATTTTAATTTATGGCAACTTTCGAACAGCACCCCATAGACTTACAAGATGACATCATTTTGAAGTGCCAACAGGTGTAAACAAAATAATACACTTATTGACAAACCTGTCTTATTTGCCACTTTTCCATAATGGTAACTGTGTTTTTTCCCGTAAGATAAAAAATGTGGATTACGAATCCACATATCTGAGCTTTATGATGATAGTTTGTAACCAAAGAATTCTGACTTGTACTGTAGATCACGTGTCTACAGTGGCCACTTTTTCATTTCCCTTTGGTGTATATAGCAACTGTGGGCAGGTTCGACTGTATATTGCTTTCCTTCAGATGAAAATATATATTTACTGACTCTTCTGTAATGGCTACAGTACATGTACAGTATGTGATACAGTGATATGTTAATAAGCATGTTAAGCTGTAATATGCTTTATAAGTTAAATTACAATGCATATCTAGATTGAATTCTGAAATTGCCTTGTAAAGAAAAATGATTCAATAGTGCAAACAGTATTCTGTGTTGAAAAATGCATAGCAAACTGCAGCGTGCCGCAAAAGCAATTACCATTTCAATTGAATTACGGTGCTACGAATCCGTTTTAAACAGCTGCGGATAGGATATAACATGGCCGTTGAATTGGCTTATCCCAAATTGTGGTTGTATTTATAGCGCGTGGAGCAATAAAGATGTGTGTGGTGTTGTTGTCACTACAAACCGTATACACTATAAAATTGAAGGGTAAAGAAAATGGACAAAAGAAACAAATTCCTGATCATGCCCTGAAAATGCGTCATGCTCAAAGCAGAAATTTACTTCAGAGTTATTCTGCAAAAAATGTGCAACAGATGCATAGCATTTGTTGAATGACAGAGAAGGGAATTTCTTTTGTATTTGAAAGCCATTGTAAAGGCTTGAATGGATGTTGCTTATGTTGTCCAGTTTCTTTATCTTTGCATTCACAGTGATAGTAATGAATGGATAACACAGGTTTGATTGCTGTGTCTTAATTTAGTGGACCGCTTTGCTCCGGAACGATAAATAGAACAGCTCAATTTATTGCCAATTTAGGGACATGATCAGTCGAGCTGATCCAAGCACCACCAATATTGGGATAAAGCGTGCGTTGATGAGTTGGACGTGTAAAAGCACTCATCAGTGAGAATGTGGGGATATATAATTTGCTTTCATCTGTAATTTAGAGCAATTTATTCTATGGTACATCAACGTATCATTAATTTGTTGGAAACTGAGATAGGAAATTTCATTAAGGTTTATCTAGTTGATGAAATCAACCATTAAAAGTTTTGTATTTGCAATATTTAATCCATTGTTAAATTGTAATTGTAATTTTTATATAAATCATTTCCAAACAAAATTAAAAGTTTAAAAGTTTAAAATTTCCATATTTCAGTGTTGAATATTTAATACATACACATTCATTTTTTGCTTCCCAATTCATATTCAAATTCATGCCTTGATAATATGAGAAGAATATAATTTTTGATTCAGTTAATTCTGTATTCAAGCAATGGTATTTAGATAAAGACAAATTTGTCCACATTGTGCTGCGCTCAACCAAGGTGAGGTGAATGGGTACTAGTAGGAACAAATTCCTTGAATGAAGTGAGTGCCAAATGCTAGCCATGCTGTAGCAGGTTAATAATGCACAGAGCACTTACCAACACTTCGTATTAAAAGCTATACAAATGTATTGTGTATTATTATCGTTAAATCATATTTAGATTATTTTGTACTTCTATGTCCATCAGCTTTCAAGTTTGAATGAAATGATCAGCCATTACTCCACATCCTTATCGTTGTTCGATTTGAATGCGGAATTTTATTTCACTTAACAATTTATCAATATTGTAGCCATCCATGAGCACGTCACCACGCTCTCCGCTTGTCAAACGAGGGTGCCCTTTGCATCATTGAAAGCATGAATCAATCACCCATATCTTGGTGAAGATGACAGCTAATTACAGTGATGCGTCGAAGTATAGTGTGCATTTTGTAGCGTATAATGATCGGAGACTCTGGGGATAGATTATACGCCTGCCATTGACGTTATCCTTTCCGGAGATGCCAACCGTTCCGGAATGTGCAAGAGGAAAAATTAACATGAATAATGTAACATGAATAATGTAACAGCTGAGCAAAAGTGAGAGGAAAACTGACACCAGTACCCATGACTTTAGCTATCCACTGCTGATAAAAGCCTTGAATTTAAATGAAAATAAACCTTATGCATATTCTGGGACACTTGGCATTGCTGCTTTTCGCTGCAGTATGTACAGGCCCTCACAGTTATTACTCAGTCTGACAGGACATTTCGTTTTTTATCTCAGGAAGTGATGCTAGCCAGAGGGTTATGTTGCATGAAATCATCATTGTAGTATCCACTTTCATGAGAATATACTCTTCCTGTATAGAATTGATATGTATTTCAATTGGATCCCCTTTGTTTTGTTGCTATGTCAGGGTTTCTTTGTCATCATGCAACAGTACCAGCCTAAAATAAACATATATGGGAGATGGACAATTAGCTCTCTCAACCTTAGAATAGCTCAGGACCATAAACATAAAAATGATGGTGAGAAATAAACACGTGGATTTGAAAATTACCCTGTCATTAACCCATTGACAACTGAATTCTTTATTACCCATAACTTTTGTGCAGGGATTCGCAGTTACAGTAGTCAAAGGGTTAATTTATGCTCTCCATGTCTCATTCAAATATCTGTTTTAGCAAAAAAATATTCCCCATGTGCTCGAAAAAATCCCTCACACAATATATTACAGAGGCTATTTTTCAGGAGAGAAATGAAAAAAGAGACATTGTAAATGATGAAATATATTTTACCCTGAATACTACCCCTTGACTACAGTGGCTTCATGAAAAAAAGGGATTTGGGCTAGACTGGTCGGGGGTTGGGGATATTTGAGCATGAGCAGCCGATATTGTTCTTGCTTGAAATGCTAATTTATTCATGAGCGAATGGAGAACATTGGTGACTTTGCCTAAAGCATGTCAATAATTCCAATAATAGTAGGATGCATATATGACATTACACTTATGTCCATTACTGCTGCTTTCATGAATAGGAGAGCATTTGAATATACATGTAGCATCCACTTCAGCTGAAGACATGACACTGAAAGCTTGTGGAACTATCTTATGTTAATGGAATGACATTAATGCTGTGCAGACTTTATCAAGCCATACCTTTGTTTTAAAAGAATGTTATGAGGGATACAAAACAATGTTGTTTAAATCTAATGGTAGCAAATGGAAAACATTGGTGACTTTGCCTAAAGCATGTCAATAATTCCAATAAGAGTAGGATGCATATGACATTACACTTATGTCCATTACTGCTGCTTTCATGAATAGGAGAGCATTAGAATATAGCATCCACTTCAGCTGAAGACATGACACTGAAAGCTTATGGAACTATCTTATGTTAATGGAATGATATTAATGCTGTGCATGCGTTATCAAGCCATACCTTTGTTTTAAAAAGAATTCTATGAGGGATACAAAACAATGTTGTTTAAATCTTATGGTGGCGAATGGAAAACATTGGTGACTTTGCCTATTAAAAGCTTGTCAATAATTCGTTTCTGTATCACATAGCTGTAAACTGACAAACGGTGTTGGAGCTCGGTTTACGGACCGTTTTGCTCTCTCAACACCAACACCAACACCGAACAACGTACTTGAAGCCACCCAGTGCACTATGGAGCTAACCATATCTTGTGTTAATGGAATGACATTTGTCCTGTGCATACTGATCAACCTATACCATTCTGTTAAAGTCATGATTGTGAGGTATACAAAAACAATATTTAAATAAAAATGACATCAGTTACATGAGTGTATGTTAACTCGTCTTTGATAATTGAAATATCTTTAGCTTTATAATACCCATTCAGTGTGCATACTGATCAAGACATATCTTTCTTTTAATAAAATGTTTGTGAGGGATAAAACAATGTATTTTACATTGTTTTCAAATTTGAATGATATGTATTCCTCTATTGTATGTGAAGGATACAAAAGCAATATTGTTAAAATTAAGATAGCATCAATTACAGAAGTGTATTTCAGCATGTCTATGATAACTAGTAAGAATATATTTTAGTTTTATATGTACCCATTCAGTGTGCATACTGATCAAGCCATATCTTTCTTTTAATAAAATAATGTCTGTGAGAGATTAAAAAACAACAGTTTAAAATTCAAATAATATCAATTCCAGGATTGTATGTTAACTAGTCTACGATAATTGATTATACCGGTAGCATGTACATGTATTTATACCCATTCTTTTCTACGGATTTATGGTTTATACCCATTCAGTGTGCATATAAAAGAATGCTTTCTGAGGGATTAAAAAACAATGTTTAAATTCAAATGACTTTGATTACAGGAGTGTATGTTAACAAGTCTATAATAATTAATTATAATATATTTTATGTATACACACTGTACCCACTCAGTGTTACCATTTCATTAATATGCTAATCTGCTAGAAGGCCATATATATGTATTATAACATAACAATATTATTGCCCCTCTCCATTTGTTAATGCCATGCATCTGTCAATAAGGCAGGAGGTCCCATAATGAAAAGTATAGTATTTTGTGGCTTGAACCCTTAACCTTCCATTCATGAAGCAGACATGATTAACCTCTGATCCACATATGATCACATATTGACAGTCATCTAATTTCAATTTTCCAAGATATTGCCTTCTTTTTCTCAATATTCTTGTGTCTACAATCTCCCCCGGAGTTTAATCAGGCTTACTATTTGCCCAATATTACATTTCAGCATCACAAGAACATGTAAAACAAAAATAGGAATGCTATACCTCATCTTGGTATGGGTTAGACATTGCAATCTTCCATGAGATATCATGGCTGAAGAAAGGAACTGAAATTAAAACGTGACTCAAGGTTTGAAAAAGAGCCACAAATTGTCAAATGTAGACATGGCAGAATATTTAAACACATCTACTGTATTATATTTTGATATCTGAGCCTGATTTTCATACATTCTGACACTACTATTTAAAAACTTCAGTTCATCGATTTATTTCAAATAGAGTTATACATTTTGAGTCAGACAAAAGGAGAATAAGCATATGAATTATTTGTCTGAATTTATCAATAATAGCAAAAACTAACATGAATAGATGATGACCATTTTACACATTACAATAATGCATTTTATCTTTAAACTTTCATTTTGTAGAAAACAAACAAATCCAGACAAATTGTGACATCTGAGCAATTAATTTTGAAATTTCCTCACAATATGGAATGTCAAGTTGGAGCTCATTTTAAAATTTAGAATTCAAGTGTCTGTAAAGTAAAAAAAAAATAAATCTGACAATTTTGACTGGTGAGTAAAAAAAAATTATTTTTGGAAGCATGTGATCTCAAGTTGGGGCTCATTTTTGCAAATTATATTACTACATTCATATTGCAGTTGGACCCATACACGATATTGTATCTGGTGAAGTACATTGCCCCCTATAGATGGTGAGGATAGAGACGTCAAACCAATTACGTGACCATCAAGACTTAGAAATTAGAACTTGGCCTGAAGAATTTGGTTTTGAATCAGTTGAAAGATAGATTCTTTTGATAGTCAGAAGTCTTAAGGGATCTGTATTGATCAAATTATTTATAATTACAAAAATAGGTGTTAGTTGTACTTATACAAGTTGGATTATACTGTTTAAAACAAAGTCTGAATTACATTTAGGAGAAGAAAGGCCATGACATGACTCTGCAGGAAAATACAAATAAAGATGGAAGTCTTGGAATTCCTGATAAAAACATCCCTCTATTGCAGCAAGGCCGGAATGCTTTTTAGTTGAGAGGGGGCGCACATACATACTACACACATGTATGCATACACACTTGTCAAAAATGTTGTGGCCCAGAGTCATTTTTCATTTTGGACTATCAAAATGAAGAGCACATGTATGCACAATACAATATTGCGACCAATTTATCACATCACACATTTTTGTCAAAAGAATTGTTTCTTTTCCTTTATTCAACAAGACATGATTTCTGTGAATATTTATAGAATTCGATCTTAGTTTTAGAGTTCAGTAACTTCATCCTGGCCAACTCAGCTCTTCTGATGGTAGGATTCCATAGTTTTACCTCTAGCTGTCTGTGTGTAGTAAAGACATGGTAATTTGCTGCTTTTCCAGTCTATCAAGATTGTAGAGCTTTTCCTTATAACCATCAGTATCAGGAGCATCCCAGCACATACTAGCAGTTCTTAGTGTTATGGACTTACGGTAATGAGAGGCATAAAGCCCTCCTATCACTGACCAACCAATACTGAAGATGAGTAAGGTCACGACCATCAACCTTGAAAGAAAGATAGACCCTATTATGTCCCATGAAATCGAGTGATGGTGAAAGTGATGACAGGCTAGTTAAGTCCTTTTAGCACTAAACAGACACATTGATGACCTAGCTCATTACAACCTTTTATAATTTTGTATAAAAGATAGATCTAGTTATATCCCATCAAATCAAATGATGATGATGGTGTTGATGAGGCAGTTTGAATCCTTTTAACACTTCCCAGACAGTAAGTTAATCTATTTGCAGCCTAGATCCTCAATATAAGATAGGTCCCATGATTTCCCATAAAGTTGAGAAATGGTGATGAGAGGCTATTTAAGTCCTTCTAGCACTAACCACCCAGTATATTGACCTTACTGCAGTTTTCAACCTTGAATGAAAGAAAGGTCCCATCATGTCCCATCAATTGTGTCCAATTTTTCATCTGCGCTTTGCTACGTCACAATATTTTTCTTTTCACTTAAACCAAGCTTGTCTTATCTAATAAGTTGTGAAGAAAATGTTACCCTTTAATCAAGTTCCTCCCCTTAAAGGTACAAGTAAATAATATTAAGTTGATGTTTATCAATTTAAAGGATACCTCAACTGTATGTTATTATATTAAGAGAAGCAAAGCTATGCGTGTGAAATGTTATAGAAGTCAAAAAAGAGCTTGAGCTTTCGATCCAAGCAGAATCTTAATCATAAGCAAAATGACAAGGAAATGAAGTGAACACACAAGTGAAATGTTATAGGTGATAAACAAATAGTATTTTTCTTCTCGCTTCAAATGTGTTTTTTTAAGGTAAGCATCTTGTATTAAGAGAGCAATGCATTATATCTTTCTTTGATCGCTGTTACATCTTTTCTTTTGAATGCTATCATCCCAAAACTTCCTGATACTCTCTTAATAACAAATCCCTCTTTTGAATTAGCATCAAATAACTTCATACACATGCCCCTCTTTGCCCCTCTTTATTTTCATACTTATTTCTGCAGAATACAGTAGACCCCTTTAAGATTAGACCAGCATAGAGGTTTTCCAGAACCAACGGATCTGGACAGATATTGGCATAGCTAGGAAGATATGAAGGAAAATGTGTTATCTGATATGTTAATGAACAAACAATTTTCAAACTTTGATCATAAAACATCCATGAGTTGGTCAAACCCAAGTTATCATTTAGTCCATGTTGTCACTAAGTGACGGGAGCCAGGGGGTATTGTAACATGAAATGATTAACAAATCCATTGAAATGTGTCCTTCTATAGAATTAACATGTTGTTCGATGGGATGAACTGTTGAATTTGCGCTATATCGGGATAACCTTGCCTTCATGCAACAATACCCTTTGGCTCCTGTCACTTTGGGAAAACATGGACGATACATAGCATAAAAACAATAAAAATAACTTTGACTTTCCCTTTAAGATTATACCAGCAAAGAGGTTTTGCAAGTACCAGCAGATGTTGGCACAGCATGATTACAAGTTACGTTGGAATTGAAATAGCCTTGCTCAACCTTGGTTATTACTTGCAATCTTACATCTCTACATTGTATGCTCCTCATCATCGATGCATTGTTATTTTGATCAGCCACTTGCTTGCGGGACTTTCAAGGATTCTAAAACTCTTTCTTTGCGATCATCTTTGCCTCTCTTCGACTTAACAAGCACCGGTTTTTTCCTCATCTTATTGTATCTGATACTGTAAACTATGGATCTCTTTGACGGTAAGAAAAACATTTTTGAATTAAAACACTAAGTGACATTTTTTTAAATCTTTTTTTTAATTATTTTTTTGTAATATTCATTTTCTGTAATGTTGCACAAGACGTATAATCTAATACATTCTATGCTTTCATGATATAAAAGTACCCTGATATTTGTCTGAATTACTGGGAATTTTCTGAATAATATGATCAATATTTTCAAAGTACTGATTCTATCATATAACTATCTTTATTTACATTCTTGATGACTGAGGACTTGAATAAGTTTTAAGCCATGTTAATATTGGTTTGAAAGAGGTTCAAATATCGTTGATATTGGATTAAAATTGTACTATGTGGATCTGCTGAAATGCCTGTTTCTTTTGCAGCACTGATGATGAAATTTTTCTAGATCTGTTTCATTTGAGCCAGAGTTATCGTGTATTTTACATGTATCTCGTTAAAATTTCATGAGATACCTGTTTTTTTTTGCAGAACTAATTCTGAAAGTTTCCTCCATCAAATTTCATTTAAGCAAAAGTGGGCTTAATTAATATTGTCATTTGATCTTAGTTATTCATAGTAATATCATTAGTCTAAAATGTTCACCATATGATAATCCATATATGTTTTTTTAATTACCAAAAAGCCCAATCGTATATCCATTAGCTGTGTTTTTACGTACATTGTTGTATATCAGCGTTCACTATGTGTACAGAAATGATGCACTGAAATTACCATGACCACAGATGAAAATTATAATGAGAATATATGTAATAAATCCTGTCTGCAAAAACAATTCTATGGGGGTGCTGCTTGTAAGTTGTGATCTAATGCAAATCAACTGCAAATCAATTATAAATCAACTATAAATCTGTTTTGAATGGAAATGTTATTTACATTCTTGCACTGTCTACGATGNCACCATTTTTTCCACAGAATGAGAAGGATGGAAATGATGTGTGTGTCCGTCTAACTATTGTCATGGTTTCAATGGAGGTTTTTTATTTTGTCCCAGTCCTCTGTCTTACAGTGCTTCCTTTTCCACACTCCTTATCAATTTTCCCTCCTTCATCATGAGCCTTTTTCTTTGTCCATGTCTTTATCTATTCTTTCTTCAATTACAACCCTTTTCCTTTGTCATTTTTTTTCTCTTTGTTTCTTGATGCGTCCCTCACTATTCTTTTTTTTTTACATTCTCTAGCTCTGTCTTTATCTTAATTCTATTTATTGGAACATACACATAACAACTGATCAGCAGTAGATACAGAGTAGATATTTGTATAGTTAATGCTAATTTAACAATGTGTAAGTAAAAAAGAATGTAATAGATTGGGAGCTGGGAGAGAGAGCGATAAGTACAAGATGAAAAAAATATTTTTACCATGTTCATTTACTCAAATAAGGACAAACCTTTTAAATAACACATATATTCCAATATATATTATAAAGAAAGACTTAATACTTGTAAAAAGAATATATAGCAATATACAATAAAATTATGGTGAATTTCTTAACAGATCATTGAACATGATCACAAAAGCTTCACAAATATTTGACGTAGTATAAAACAAACAAACTTGATCCTAGGTATGAACATCTTTGAGATGAAAGTTTTTCAAGATGTTACCTACGTGCAGTGCTATACATTTTCTTCATCCACTTCCCTTTTATCTCTCTTCCGTTCCTCCTTCATCTCCACCATCTTCAAGTAATTAATTAATGAGAATATGATTTGACCTTTTCCCCCATAGGAAAGTGCACGTTGCTAGTTAGATGCAGGTTAATTGCACAATTCCTGATCCCCTGCTGGCAGCCAAATGTCACTGACATCTATATGCATGCCTTTGTAGAAAAGTGTTTTAAGTTCAAGACACTGCACCACAAGATAGCATCAGAATAATTTAAGGCCTTCTATTGTATGACATACATGCATATTTAATATGAGGTATTCTCAACTGCCAGGTACTAAATGCCACCTATATATTTGATGGTGTACATAAAAACTATGCTGTAAAATCTACGGCTTAAAAATCAATGTGTTGTGCTTTCAAAAATTTGAAACATCAACTCCATAGGGACATTGTCCTGGAATTAAGGTTGATAAAAATTGAAGAAAACATTTGCAAAATGGTTTGTTCTTTGGAGGGCTCTTTACTCATTGCATGTTAAACACGATATAAACTATTTCCGAAAAGTTAACTAGAACGCAGACAATAGGTCCGTATACCGTGTATTCAACTATGCGGACACAACAATGACAACCCGGTACCAAATTCAATAGCATTATAAAGGAGCATTGAAATTGCGTTTGACTTAACTTTTAGAAAATACTTTATATTGTGTTATTAGTGCTAATTCTCCTGCTGATTCATGAGATTTGTTATGTCAGACACTTCTCAATTATCAAATGTTAGGGATGTAGGGGGTTGGCTTGATGAAAAGAATGTGGCTTTGCACTGCATCCAAAATAATAATTGGTAAGAAATGCTTTATCTTTATGTTTCAATTCGCAATAAAGACGATAACAAAGATGATAATGAGTATGATAACTAGATCATTATATCATTTGATTCATATAGCATGCATATTCAATGTGCAGGTTTTTACCTTTATATTATCACATAGTTAGTACCCTAATTTATGTGAAAAAAATGATGATTTTGCAGTTGAATCTGTCATTGATTTTTCTGTTATCTTCTGAAGATGTGAAGTAATTATAATTTTAAGCAGTGACACCATTAAATAATTGATGATTTAAATAATTTGAACATAATGAATAAGTAAGAAAAAAATAATAGTTGTTTAATATAAGTGTTTCTAAGAGCTCTGTTTCATTATTACCTCGCTACAGCACTTTAGGAGCATTTGAGTATTTTTTTCCTGCCATGCAGTTCCCATACATCTCTCTCTCCCCTTCTCTAATTCTTTCTTTTTCTTTCCCTTTCTCTTGTGGCTACTTTTTAATTATCTGTTCACTCAGACTTAATATCTCAGCATGAAATAAGAAACAATTTTTTAATATGAGGGTCTCCACTCTTTCATACCCCCCTCCTCTCTCCATCTCTTTCATTCTTAGGGGGTGTTGCTCAAAAGTTGCAATTGATCGCAAGTTGCAGTTGATCGGGATGCACCAATCAAAATCATTGTTTTATGCGCGTCTTATATGCGCGCACCGCGCGCGAATGAAAATGTTTGCAAAGTTGCAGTTGATTTGCAGTTGAGTTTGAGCAACACCCATTACTCATCCTTCTTCCTTTTTTCATAGACTACTCTGTAATAAGTTGTTCATTCAAAGTTAGAATTTTGGCATGAAGTAATACAAATTTATACCCAATGGTCTCATGCAGAAAAATAAATTTCACTTGCTACCTGCAGATATTGTCCATGCAGATATTGTCCATGCAATTTTGGTTTGCACTATTGAGGTAACAAAGCAATAGAAATGAAGTATTTTTTGTATTGACTCCATGATTTGAGGAATGTATTCAGAATAAAACTCTGAGAGTGGACTTGTATGCTTTATCAGGCAAATACAAATTGCTTTTTCTATAGATAGCATAGTCCAAATCTGGATCATTTGGTCACCTGTTATTACTATAAGAACAATGAGATCACAACTGGGCCATATCCACTGTTTGACTTGGAGAGTATAAAATTGGGTCTGTATTTTGTAGAGAATCTTATTTGTAGAGAATTTACATCTTGCAGATATTTTGCAGATATTATGCTATATCCGTCAATAAACACTGTTTTGTTTTTGTATAAGTTGAAGCTTTTATTTTTCTGACAAAGTTGTTTTTAGTCTCCTTATATAGGCTTGGTTTTCAGAAATTTCCTATATCAGGAACTATAAAATACAAGGCAAAAGCAACATAACACGAAGATGACTGCCCCCCCCCCCCCTGAAAAAAAGCAAAACCTTTCCTAAAAAACTATCCATCACACTTAAATCTTTCATCCTCAGCTGTTCAAAGTTGTATAGACATTAGGGTACTGTGTACAAACAGTAGATAAACTGCCAGAAAGGCAATCAGCGATTAGTAGCATGCTAGGCAATGCTTCCCAAGCGTGACAGAATACTTAAACAGTCATGCTGCAATCCGCCAAATGGTAATCATTCCCGACACTGCAAACACCTGACAGAGTGTTAGTTATAACACTGAATCTATATAAATTATGTACAACATCATAATTTAAACTGTGCATAAGGCAATCCATAATTAGAAACATGGTAGGCATGTTTCCCAAGTGTGACAGATTATTTAAACAGTCATGCAACATTACCCTGAATCATAATCACTCCTAACACTGCTAATACCTGTCAATTGTGCTAATTTTAAAAATGAATCTGTGTCTGTTATGTGCAACACCAGAAATTAAACTGTAGATAAAGCGATAAATGATTAACAACATGCTAGACAATGTTTCCCATTACCCCTACTCATAACCACTTTGCAAACTCTTGGGTGTCAAAGTTAACACTGACAATGGGTTTCGAGATGTGCAACTAACAAAAAGTATTTGGATGACACTATTGCTGAATTAGGCTGATTTGAATAAAATTATTTTTTAAATATGATTTAATCTGAAATAAATACATTTGATTCCATATTTGCTGTTTACAAGCAACAGATTTTAAAAATTGTGTCATTCCAACAGTTTTGAATTGTCACTGATTATTAGCACTAAGTGAACGATCAATTAACACCATATTTTATATTAAGCAGCCTCTATGAAGGTAATATAGCTAATCTACCAAACTTGCCCTTTATTCATTCTCATTTGTTTTATCCCTTCAGCACTGTACTATACAGGGGGCTAAATATATGAGTTAGCCACATTGTTTTTTTTACCCATTTGTGGGAATAACTGGGTCTGGATGGGTAGCCTAGCACAGTCATTAGTAGGGCATACTATTGCATTAGTCGACTTCTTCAGATATTTCAAAGTGAAATACATTTACTGATTTCCATTTGTTTGTATTTGATTTTATTTTCTTCAGTATGCAGAAATTGAACTACGGCAAAATAAAATGATTCATGGCTATCATTTTGACAATGAGTATACAAAGAAAAAAAAATGATGCAATTTAAAGAAAAGTGCTACAAACTAAAATGACGTACTGTCAAGAGGCACACAGTGTATAACAGAAGAGGTATTATTTTTTATAAGCAAATTGCTTGAAAAAAATACTCCCCAGAATATCACTGAATTGAAAAACATAATTATTTGATGTGCAGAAAAGGTTGATATGAGAATGATAATGAAAAGGATGTCGGTGAGGATGATGGCTATATGATTGCAAATTAAAATACAATCTCTGATAGTTAAAGTAACAAGATCAAACCAACATCCTTAACGGTACAGTCATTCAAACTCAAAGCCGATAAAAACAGTCAACTTGGATTCCCACACTCATCTCATCAATGCATCTTGTGATGCGAATAACCGCATCCCGCACCCTGAAATATTTGCGGTACCCCAACTTAGCATGTGGAGCGCCTTTCCGCATCGCACTTCATCTTACTGTACCTGTGTATGTGCACGGGGAGAAGTAGGAATCCTTATTAGATGTTGAAAGGGTAAGCATGAATGTAGTCTTCAAGTACATACCCAATTAAGACAATTTTCTTTTCTACCATGTAATAATCAGTGTAATTGTGTCTGAATAGGAAAACTAATACAGCAAGCAACTCACCTTTTCTAGGCATGGAGCTGTAGGTAGCTTTGTAGACTTTTATTTCAGACATAGATACTTACATGAGTATGTCACCCACAATGATTGGTCTGAGTTTGTAGACTATCATGAATGCTATGTGATGTGAAAGAGAGAGAGAGAGAGAGAGAGAGAGAGAGAGAGAGAGGGGGGGGGGGGGGGGGTAGGGGAAGTGCATAACCATATAACCTTATCTTTAGTTACATGGTTTCAAGTTCCTTGAACTACATGTGTCTTATCTAAATGTCAAGTTTGTTTAAAAGCAGTGTGTTGTGACATTAAAACGAACTCTTTCCACTTTCTATTTGCTGTTAGGAATTATTTCTGGATCAGAAACATGTGAAATGTACTCCTTCTATAAATGTAAATTGATGAAATGATTGGCTAAATTTTTAAGGCTTAGAAAGGCTTGAAAAGGCTCATATATGATTCTATAAATTGCAATATTCTAGCACCCTGAGAGGAACATAGTATAAACTATTTCCGCATAATAAAATAGGTTATGGACAATAGAGACGTACACCGTGTATTGAACTGTGCGAACACAACAATCTGAAGCCGGTTCCCATTTGAATAGCCTTACAAAGGCACATTGAATTGGCATTCGACCTAATTTTACGGAAATAGATTATATCGTGTTTAAGATGTTATTAAACATTTGTGTTGCCCAGTGTAATTTTTTCCCATCGAGTGTACACCAAATTATGAATTTCACATTGATCAGCTTATTCAGATACTCAGATCGGATATTCGGTATGGTGGGCCTTTGTGGTGTAGTTTTAAGAACATTTTTTCCAATACTGTAACATCGTCGTTCCCTTTCAAGCTATTCATTTCACCCTGGTTGTGGAAATGAATATTTGAACTAAAGATTATGACTTTCATTATAAGAAGCATTAATGATTTCAATTTTAGTATTGTATAGTTTTAAAAGTATTCCTTATCATGAGGAAGCCTAGTAAGGATGTTTAAAGAGTGTGCTTCATGAACAGCCTTCATTGAACAAAGTTAAGAATGAGAATCCCAAAGAAAATAAAATATTCTATTAAAAAAAATAACATAGATTTTGTTTCGAACTCTGTTTTCATTGTTGCTAATTTTATCATTGAAAATTATGAATAGCAAAAATAGTATTATTTTGCATTTTAAAGGTGTTGTCCAAACTTGATTCCAATTTGAATTGGACAAGTTTGATGTATTATGCCAATTTTCTTTTTTTTTAATGAAATTTTCATAGGACCTACAAATGATGAAATACTCCATGATCAAAGTAAAGTTTGGGAATGATATACTTCCATGATAACTTTTCTGTTTTTATTGAATATATAAAAAAGGAAAGGAGAACGAATTCAATTAGATTTCAATCTATACCCCTTCTTTTCTTCATTGACCCCAGGTTAACATTCTGTAATCATTTATTGCAGCATAGTATGTGTTGTTGAAAGGCATGCGCCTGTGTGTACATCAATAGAAATCTGTAAATAAAAAATGTTGCCTTGGTTACCACACGCCATCAAACATAACTGATTGTCGCGGCAGACACTGCAATCCCATCACTATCCTCTCGCCCGGGAACGGCGTGTAGCGAAGAGACTGTGACGTCATGCATGTAATGACATTAGGGCTGACGACTTTTAAACGACTCTAGCTTTTTTGTGTAAATAGACTTTGTATGGTGGCTACGGGGCATAGGCTGGCAAACGAGATAGGTCTGTGAATAATGCCCAAGGACGTATGCTTGTGCATTCCATTACGGTTCCCCTCTCCCTTGTTTCAAGGGTATGAGGAAGTGTTTGATGGCACAGCATGGGTCGTAAAAAAGCGACCGCGTTGCCAATTTGAGCGAGGAGGTGTTATTGATGTGCATCATGAAAATGCAAAACAGGTCTGGCATGCCCGAAGTTAGACATAGATGGTGCACTAAAATTCTATGGTTTTGGCCTTACTATGTGGACTTTTTTTTAATTTAGAATTCTTTGCCTAACTTTTTGAAATGCTTTTTTTAAGATTGTGAAAATATATTTGGTTTATTGATACACCATCTGTTACGTACACAAAAGCATAATGATAAAACCTCTGTTCCATATGAACACTTTTGCCTATAGGCATTTTGAGATGCTTATTTTGAGATTGTGAAAATGTATTTTGTTTTATTGATACATCATCTTTTATGTAAACCATACTGATTTAACACCTGTTCCTTATATACATCAATTTCTCTTTTCCTCTATTGAAATCTCCTATGCAAATGAATGAATGTGCTGATAATACTCGAATCCTGGTGGCATTTCCGAAATAATAATAGACATATGATAACAGTTAATCAAGGTAATGGTTTTTAGAATAATAGAGGACATACAATAAAAATTGATAAAGTTAATGGTTTTGAATTGATCTGCTGTGGGATAATGATTTAAAAATTGTTTGTTTGTCTTATAATCAACCAATTATTGGGTTCTACACATTACTGCTTTGGGATAGAATACCCAAGCCAG
>BQKZ01000318.1:4929-38547 GCA_036244855.1 Temnopleurus reevesii
TGATGTATGTTGTACTTATAGTAAGGACCCCATTGGAAATAAGCCTTTCGGCTTTCATGGGTTATCCTTGTCACGGTATCGTATATGTTATATCTGACAAATAAATCAAATCTAAAAACTTATCTGTTTAACATTGCTTTCTGAAGACAGACATTCATTAATTTCTTTGTTTCCATTTTTGTAAATCTTCTATGTCTCCTAGTTTAAAATCATTCATAGCTCATTCAAGCGCATCGAGCATTTTATCAAAATGGACAATGGCGCTCTATAAATCTCATGTATTATTATTATTATTATTATTATTATTATTATTATTATTATTATTATTATTATTATCATTATTATTATTATTGTCATTATTATTATTATTATCATTATTATTATTACCTTTAGCTGAACCATTTTACCACGACGCTTTCACGTAGTTTAGTGAAAAGGCAAAACTTGAACAAGCAAATTATATTTTATATGATGAATAAACTCATCACCCACACAGAATAGCGCAAAATAGCGACCACCGTCCAAAGTTGTAGGGTTGGCCTGGTTAGAAATAGGTATGAGGTTAGGTTTGAAGTGTGGCTTACTGTGTAGATTATCATTAAAGCCCGAGTAAAGTTTTGGTAAAAGCGAATATTTTTATCGCCAAATTTTGGCTTCAAATCTATATAAAATGAAACATAGTATTATGATCATAACATGTTTCATAACAGATTCTGCAAAAAAAATGAACGAGTTTTGGAAAAGCTATAACCTAAAATGTGCAAAATAGTTTAGTGTCGTGTCCCCCGACACCAATTCAATATTTTTGTCTTGATAAAGGACAACTTCTCATGCACATGATTGGATGAAAATTTGAGAATGGTATTGTTGACAATATCTTTTTATTATTCTATTGTCAAATCTCGGGAAGAACTGTGTGTATGCCTGATAACAAGCAACATATTGTTATAACCATGAAAGGGCGCTAAATATGACTTAATGGTCAAATTCAAATTTTCAAAAGAATCTCCAAAATTCACATTTCTTAATCGTTACCCAAACTATACTTGGGCTTTAATTGTCATTAGTGATATGTAGCCCCTGTGTGTTAAGTGCAAGAGGAAATACAGAGGTGGGTGCTATCAGAACACATATTCCTAAACTGGACTAGTGTATCCGTTGGTTGGAGCAATCGTCGCTCAAAGCCGACTCACACCTTTGCGTCTTTAGCCTGCGTCGACCCATCGTTTTTGGAAATTAAAAACGTTCCCTGGACGCACAGCGTACGCTGAGCGTCAGTCCACCGTATGACATGCGTCTTTGTGCGTCTATGGAGCGTTTGTAATTTCCAAGTACGCTAGGCAGACGCAGGTTTAAAACGCAAAGGTGTGAGTAGACCTTAAGGAAAAGGTCGTGGTGAACCTTCGAGGTGAATGCACACAGTGTTAAAAGACTATTGTGTAGGATTTGCTATTGCATGCAATAAATGTACTGTATCCTAATAACTTGATCACAAAAGCTGTTGTTGGGTTATTCGAAAGTAGGGCATGGGAATAAATTTGAGAAATACATTCTAATAAATCATTTTAGATGTTCATTGACTCTTCACTTGTTATTGAATCATGAGAGCATCCAAATAAGTAAATAAATGACGAAAAAGAAAGAAAAATACAACTGACCGAAGTGAGTTTGCAGAAATGGAATTTCATGGCAACACAGCAATTTTGTACCTTTTGATTTATTCAATTATTTACCTTCAAAGACTTAGTCGAAGAATTATTCAAAAGATACACACAAAAAATCGGATTCCGAAATTTTTATCCCATTCCGTGCACGAGAGGTTGTCCGATACCAAAACAGAAAATACTGACTCAGTCTCGGAGTAACCGGCCAAGATTTGTTTTAAAATTTTAGGTTATAACGTTATCAAAACTTGTTCATTGTCTAGACAAATTTTGTGTAATATGTTCATGGTACAGATACTCTTTTTCATTTTATTATAATAACATTTTGGGACAAAAATATTCGCTTTTACCAAAACTTTACTCGAGCGTTCAACCTTCTAATGCGGCTGCACAGAAACATAAATTCGCAATCCATGTCTGTCTGACAAGCCATCCACGGCTATCCTATCACAATGATAGAATTAAGAGTGAGAAAAAAAAAACACCCAAATAAACATTATTCTGCTACACCGCCGGGAGAAGAAAGAAAATAACGACAAATAATATTCACGCAACTCGGGATGAAATTTCCCAGGCCGCTGGTTTGCAGCTGGCTTCAGAATTCGAGCATTTGTCATGTCCGTATTACAGACCGTAATGTGCGTGGTTAATGATATTCGGTCTGAAGTCTGTGTGGATGCTGATTTGGTTACACCAGTTCAAGATCTTTTAATGATGAAGAAAATGTTTTCTCAGAAACCTCCAGAATTTTTCAGCAGGTAGAAATGGTATATACTTGCTAAAGTCATTGCACTAACAAGAGGAAAGTGCCTATTGGCATGGAGCATCAGCGTGTCTTGTATCGATTTTTCGTTATATCATGGAGATAGGACAGTGAACTGGAGTCACAAGTAAGCGCTAGCCTCAGATCTATAGCATCCAAGCCACATATTAAAGAATGACAAAACTGCTGGCAAATATGTGCTTCCTAAAACGCTTCATCAGGAAGGAGAACAATCACTGAACCAGTTGCTAAAATAGCCGTTATTCGTTAACAATAACGAAAGTTTTATTGCGATGGTAATTATATTTTCTCAGGTTTTCGCTGAACAAGTACCGCACATGAATAAGCACAAGGATTATGTGAAATTTATTACCAGCGACCAGAATTTGCAAGAATTAAAACAATGATTTCTACAAATGGGCATTATTGGGAAAAAATGGCCTTAAGGTAATTGATAGAACAATATCTTAATAAATGAATACAAAAAATACAACGATCGGAAGTAATCGGAACACACTAAATCTGTAGCAAAAAGAGTCCATGTAAATTAAAGTTTCTTAGCTACATCTCAATAAATAATACACAGTGAGACTTGTAAATTAAGATTATGTTCCAAAATTATTATAAATACAACTGCACATTTGTAACTTATGTGCACTTTTACCCTAAATTTACTGCGCATCCTAAATTTTTTTAGATCGGTTGATATCTTAAATTCACTCCAGTCGTATTTGGCGGTCTGGAACCTCGGACATCAAAGGATCGCCCTATGTATTGTTCATCTTTTGGATTTGACCAGGTGATTCCCATTCATGACTCTGAGTTGTGGCTCCATTCATGACATCTCCCTGGTTATATTAGATATTAGCACGATTGAGTGCACATTAAAAATACGCATAAAGAAGTCAATTGCTTCATACGGGCCATAAACTTTGCAACACTGTAAGATTGATACACGATAGATCCATACATATTTTTTTTACAATTCATGTTCGGCCGTCATCAGCATATTGAGACGTGTTAAACAAATATACTTTCTGCCAACTTTACTGCAAATAATGGAGTGTAATTTGAACAAGCTTAATGAACAAGGCGATTTATCACAAAAATCTAAATTGACCTGCGATAACAATCCGATCACCGAAAGTGAGGCGCACTCATTTCTTGAGCATAACATGGGCATATCCTTGGCAGAGAAGAAGTTACAGGACAAGAAAACATTCATGAGTGAGTTCCTCCAAGCTTGGTTTCATCATATTCCTTTCCAGACCGTGACTGCTGTTGCCACTCCCTTTGACAAACGAGGCGTCCCATCTCTGACGAACATTAAAGACGACATACTTGGAAAAATTGGAGGACTCTGCTATCAAACTAATGTGGGATGCTATCTAATTCTACGCGCGCTGCAGTTCGAGGTGGATTTGATTCCGTGTGATATTGACGTAAACTTGCCTGATATGCATATTGCGCTCGTTGTGCACAACCTCTCCCGACATGGCAGCAGACATCTTGTGGAT
This sequence comes from Temnopleurus reevesii, assembly GCA_036244855.1. NCBI lineage: Eukaryota > Metazoa > Echinodermata > Echinoidea > Temnopleuroida > Temnopleuridae > Temnopleurus > Temnopleurus reevesii. The sequence continues at coordinate 8,874 of BQKZ01000318.1, forward strand.
GTAGGAACAGGATTCCCGTCATTTCAAGCAGTGCCTTTGGATTTTTTAGACGAGTCGGAAGAGCTACACGAGTCTTTCTTGCGCTATAAACTTGTCCGAGAAGGGAACTCGATCAAGAGACTGCATCGTGTTCGCGACCCTGATAGAAGACTTCCTACCGACACTTCCAGCGAGGAGATCTTTCCCGGTCGAATAAAGGATGGTTGGTACACCTTCACTGTGATGCACGTGAATCGCCCAGTTCCCATACCATTTTTCGCGCCACAAATGCACCTCATCTTTACTGAACATATTCCCAGATTGCCGCTCCTGTCCAGTATCCGGTGCATGGCTTGGCCAAATGGTCGCTTTGTCTGCATCAAGGATGGCCAGCTAATGCTTGAAGGTGAAAACCGCCATATTGAGATAAAACAGCTTTCCTCGCTTGACGAGAAGATTCAAGCTTTCAAAACATATTTCAAGCAAGTAACTAGCCAAATATTGCTAGATGCCTTTGGAAATCTACATTCAGAGAAAAATGGTTCGATTTAATGATATTATGTTTGAGTTGCTGTAATTTTCAGGGTAAAAAATGCATTGTTCAGCACTCTTATTCTTGATAAAAGCTGAATCACACCTTTGCGTTTTTAGCCTGCGTCAGCCTAGCGTTTTTGAAAAAACACTCCCAGGATCCCAGAGCACACAGTAGGCCTATACGATGATCAGATGATTTACTAACTGCGCTAAAGTAGCGAACGCCAAACGTCAGTCCACTGTATGACCGATATCTATTTGTGGTTATTTACAAGTATTTTAAAGTGTCGGTCAAGCATTCCCATATTTTTGTTTCAGTTTTTCTGTACAAATGGTCAATATATTTTCAGATTATGCCTTTTTTATTTGCAACTTATATTAGTTTAATTGGTTATTTAGCGCAATTGTATTATCACAATCTAATCCGAAGGTTTATGATTGAGAGTCTATTAATAAACTTTATTTGATAGCAATAATTTGTTGTATTTGCTCTAAACAAAATCAAGAACAATTACCTGCAAGTGCATTATTGTTACTATTTTTTCATTTCGAATCTGACGTTGATCTCCAGATCCGCAAAACTTCATATTGGAAGTCGATATCTATTCTAAATTATCACATTTCTCAAACCGTATATAGAACAAAGGAAATAGTCCAAATATTACTAATGCTTATATAGCACGACTAGGGTTTAATGGAACTGTAAAGTATGTGAAGAAACCTTTACCCATATTGAATTAGGACAACTGTTACTAGATCCAATACAAACATTATCGGTTGTATCCTCCTTTAATACCATACACATTTATTATATTTTATTTTTTCGAGGTGTATACACTGCAAGCTCTGCTTTTTAGTAGACCCCTCAATTTCCATTCCCATCATTATTTCATGTGTTGGCTTTTAATGTATTCATTTATTTACGTGTATAATGATTTATTTGGAACTTTGTAATTGCTTTTTTTTAATTATATTTTGATTTGATTAGATGTGAAAATAAACTAGACTTAACCGAAACTGAAATGCTAATAGCAGAGGTAATGAAGATATTGAGTACTTAATACTTTATTTTTCTGTTCCCAAAACCACGTTCCATGACATTATTTTATGTTTTAAACGGAATTAGACTTTATAGCGTACGAATAATTTCTTTTTTCCATTGAATGTGACTCCTAGGATATCCTAGAAGTAACAACAGTTCATAGTGTGTTTTGTGTAGAAGTGAAAGGATTGAAATTAACACTAATTTAACTTAGGCATTATGCATATAATTTACTTTAACATTAACCATTTGAAGTTATTTTAATTATGATGTGTTCTGGTATACTATGATCTTTTAATCTCTGTATTATACCATTTAGATTAGTACGTTTGGATGTTTGGGTTATTAATTTGATTTTATACTAACAATTATTATGCTGTTATTTAGTTAAGATTCAAACTATTTAATCATTTATTTTTGTGCTGATTTTTTGATGCGTTACTACCGTATTGAATTAATAATCAGGTATAAATCTAATTTATATTTTTCAGTTATATTACAGTGAATATCTCACTCGTCTTGCACTCACTTTTACGTCAAAAACTTTATATCGTATTACCCCACCGTTCACTCAAATACGATTGCGTTTACAAATATCTCATTATGATTATGTTCATTATGCGTTCGCGTACATCATATGCTTTTATCGTTTATCTTTGACAGTTTGTATCATTAATGTGAACACTGTTGTACAATCTGTTATTGGATCTTCGAACGTATATTAAACGGAACATATTGTCTGTTCATATATTTCTATCGAAGTATGTTCCGATGTTGACTATTTTAACGTTTCCTGTAAAGCTTAAAGGGGAACCAACTCCTGGAATTGTCGTGCTCTCATAGAATGAAGAAAATCAGATGAACAAACTGTGAACATTTTGAGCAAAATCGGAAAAAACACTTTTCTGCTGCTAGCCATATCAGCGAACCGGATCTTTGATTCGCAGCTTAGTACAAAACGATGTTTAAGTATATTTTAGCTGAAGAGCAATATTCTATTAATAACAGCATCTCACTTGTTGTGTGACTTGTTGAAGAACTTGACGAGCAGTTTGACGATAGTTTCTGCTTGAGACAATGTACACGATACAGTGCCACCACGTCACACTGCAGGAGATTAGTATATTAAAAGACAAATATACAGTGTTTACTGGGTAACCACTGTAACTAAGTGTGATGTTGAGAATAATTGTACACCAGCCGATGAAGACAATGCAGTTTAGCAACAGAATTGTGAGAAACGGACGTCGAATGCAGATAAAACATCCTTTCTGTGACTTCCTCCTTTCCTGATTTGCAACCAGCTCTGGTCGGTCTCGGTCATTCGTATCTTCTTGTCCAGGAGGTCTCAGTACATCATGTACAGCTAACTGTCTTACCTGCTTTCGAAGTATGATGATCGTGTGGATGCTTGTGAACACACTAACCACTGTCCCAAAGGAACAATATAAGCCAAAGAAAACTTTAGATACAACGAAAATGTAGCAGTCCCGGTACAGACCCAAATTGCATAACAGTTCAACATAGTCCTCTTCAGCAGTCCCCGGAAAAGGGGTGTATGCAAACGCCAAGCATACGCTGACGACTACGATTACGACGATTACTGTTCTAGCTTTCACAATAGTCATGAATGTCTGATACCTTAATGGCTTTACAATCATCATATATCGATGTAGGTTTAAGCATGACGTAAACGATATTGCATTAAATGAACACTGGAAGAACACAAAGCTTTGATACTTGCACAGGAATAGTTGCACGGCCGTTCCTGGTAGAAAGCCAAGTAAAGGGTACACGATAGATAAGCCCGTTCCTAGGACGAGATACGTGGCAGTCAAGCAATACAACAAAGCCTTGGTGATATCATCGAAGTCATCTTTCACGCGTTTTAGAACGAAGAGCGTGAAAATATTGGACAACAAGCATAAAGGTCCCTGCAAGGCGATCGACCAGATTAAAACGCTATCGGGCCGTAAAGCTCTATCTGATGACGTAATGTTTCCAGCACCATCTGATACGTTAGCCATCTTTATGTCTACAAGAAGTGGACCGAGCACGATTAGACCAAAGTAAGTTCGCTGCCACAGTTACAGCAGTTCTAAATGTTTGGCATCAAGGTGTCATTAGATGTTAATTGCAAAATGATCTGATGATGTGGTTGTTAAACTGACAGAAACTAGATGATTCTTTGATCATGTTGATGCTTCTGGTCATAGGCTAGACCGTGCATTTTGATTGATGAAATCATTTGAGACACAACCCCGACGGCACAATACGAGAAACGAGCATACGGCATTCTAAATTAGGTACGTCATAATTGCTCCATATTTGCTCTGGATAATTGACCCAAGAATACAAAGCCTAATGGAAAGTGTCAATCCTTTTAACTGACAAAATACAATAACATTTCAAACGTAAAAGGATTTTCTCATTCAAATGAAGATTAACCAATATGTGAGCAGCCAAACTGTTTAATAANAGCTCCTCTTACGCTTGACATGAGCTCAGAATTTGACGCTGTTCATCATTATATCATTCAAAGGCTGACAACATTTAGTATCATAGTAATGACCTTCATTTTTTCTTTGCCTATCTATCTGAAAGGCCTCAGTTTCTTTATTATGCTGTTATTTAGTTAACATTCAAACTATTGAATCATTTATTTTGTGCAGATTTTTGATGCGTTACTACCGTATTGAATTAATAATCAGGTAAAATGTTTTTTTTTTAATATTACAGTGAACATCTCACTCGTCTTGCACTCACTTTTACGTCAAACACTTTCTATCGTATTACCCCATCGTTCACTCAAATACGATTGCGTTTACAAATATGTCATTATGATTATGTTCATTATGCGTTTGCGTACATCATATCCTTTATTGTTTATCTTTGACAGTTTGTATCATTAATGTGAACACTGTTGTAAAATGGTGATTGCAATGATTATTGAAATGGCTTATTATTTTGAATGCCCGACAGTCTGATATCAAGATTACAGAAAGTTCAAAATGCATGTGCAAGACTCATCTACCGTCAACCCAAATTCACTTCCTGTACAGCTCTTCTGAGAAAGCTCCATTGGTTACCAATGCGGCAAAGAATTTAATTCAAGATTGTGTTAATTGTATTTAAATCCTTACATGGTCAAGGCCCTAGCTATATCACAAAACTCCTTAGCTTCAAAGCCCAGTCTCACAGTCACAGCCTGCGCAACTCTAGAGACACACGGATACTCGACATTCCTAACCACAAAACAAAACTCACAATGGGAGACCGTGCTTTTGCCATAGAAGCTCCAAAACTTTGGAACAGCTTGCCAATCCACATAAGAAACTCTCAATCCCTAAATACCTTCAAGTCCAATTTAAAAACATATCTTTTTTCTTAAAAACTTCTTTGTACAATTTGGCATTAAGATATAATTAGCACAGCTGAATATATTTAGTATAGTAATTGCGCTATATAAATCCATGAATATGTATACAATCTGTTATTGGATTTTCGAACGTATGTTAAACGGAACATATTGCGTGTTCATATATTTCTACCGAAGTATGTTCCGATGTTGACTATTTTTACGTTTCCTTTATGGCTTAAAGGGGAACCAACCCCTGGAATTGTCGTGCTCTCATAGAATGAAGAAAATCAGATGAACAAACTGTGAACATTTTGAGCAAAATCGGAAAAAACACTTTTCTGCTGCTAGCCATATCAGCGAACCGGATCTTTGATTCGCAGCTTAGTACAAAACGATGTTTAAGTACATTTTAGCTGAAGAGCAAAATTCTATTAATAACAGCATCTCACTTGTTGTGTGACTTGTTGAAGAACTTGACGAGCAGTTTGACGATAGTTTCTGCTTGAGACAATGTACACGATACAGTGCCACCACGTCACACTGCAGGAGATTAGTATATTAAAAGACAAATATACAGTGTTTACTGGGGAACTGCTGTAACTAAGTGTGATGTTGAGAATAATTGTACACCAGCCGATGAAGACAATGCAGTTTAGCAACAGAATTGTGAGAAACGGACGTCGAATGCAGATAAAACATCCTTTCTGTGACTTCCTCCTTTCCTGATTTGCAACCAGCTCTGGTCGGTCTCGGTCATTCGTATCTTCTTGTCCAGGAGGTCTCAGTACATCATGTACAGCTAACTGTCTTACCTGCTTTCGAAGTATGATGATCGTGTGGATGCTTGTGAACACACTAACCACTGTCCCAAAGGAACAATATAAGCCAAAGAAAACTTTAGATACAACGAAAATGTAGCAGTCCCGGTACAGACCCAAATTGCATAACAGTTCAACATAGTCCTCTTCAGCAGTCCCCGGAAAAGGGGTGTATGCAAACGCCAAGCATACGCTGACGACTACGATTACGACGATTACTGTTCTAGCTTTCACAATAGTCATGAATGTCTGATACCTTAGTGGCTTGACAATCATCATATATCGATGTAGGTTTAAGCATGACGTAAACGATATTGCATTAAATGAACACTGGAAGAACACAAAGCTTTGATACTTGCACAGGAATAGTTGCACGGCCGTTCCTGGTAGAAAGCCAAGTAAAGGGTACACGATAGATAAGCCCGTTCCTAGGACGAGATACGTGGCAGTCAAGCAATACAACAAAGCCTTGGTGATATCATCGAAGTCATCTTTAACGCGTTTTAGAACGAAGAGCGTGAAAATATTGGACAACAAGCATAAAGGTCCCTGTAAGGCGATGGACCAGATTAGAACGCCATCGGGCCGTATAGCTCTATCTGATGACGTAATGTTCCCATCACCATCTGATATGTTATCCATCTTTGTGTTCACAATAAGTGGATAGAGCACAATTAGACTCAAAGTAAGATCGCTGTAAAAGTTAAAGCAGTTCAATCTAAATGTTTGGCATCAAGGTGTATAGATGTTAATTGCAACATGATGTGGTTGTTAAACTGACAGAAACTAGATGATTCTTTGATCATGTTGATGCTTCTGGTCATAGGCTAGACCGTGTATTTTGATTGATGAAATCATTTGAGCCACAACTCTGACGGCACAATACGAGAAACGAGCATACGGAATTCTAAATTAGGTACGTTATAATTACTCCATATTTGCTCTGGATAATTGACCCACGAATACAAAGCCTAATGGAAAGTGTCAATCCTTTTAACTGACAAAATACAATAACATTTCAAACGTAAAAGGATTTTCTCATTCAAATGAAGATTAACCAATATGTGAGCAGCCAAACTGTTTAATAAGTCTCTTTGTTTGAAGATAACGTTTTATTCATATTGAGCTGACCGGACAAGAGAATTGGAAAAAGCAAACAACCTCCATTTAAAGGTCCACTTTTATGACAATGCATGTTGACTTGTGGTGATCTATGCTACCCTTACCATCAACCTTGTGAGTGAGAGAGCTCCCAAATGTGTCCCATATATTTGTCCCATATATACCTTGAATCATTCCACCATTGAGCCTGTTGTTTCTATTGATAGAATTGTGGAAACATTCACTTGATACTCCATTGAGCAGTAATTGCATTCCATCTTCATTGTTCACCAAGTAAACCTCTCTTAATAATGGCCAGTTGTAAATATTTCCCAATTAACATAATACATAATGAGGAATGATTTCAAGTATGTTCATGTCAGGTGTAATTACATCTTAATATCTTTTGTAAATCAAATAAGTTCCCCTCCAAGGGATTTCCACAAATGCCCCCTAAATATTCTCTTCATATGCATAGTACTGTATATGACCTCATATACAGTACTTTGCATATGAAGATAATTTTAGGGGCGTTCCCAAAATGTCTCTCTAAAATATAAAGAAAAAATATTATAAAATATATGGGAAACATTTGGGAGCTCTCTCACTCACAAAGGTGATGGTAAGGGTAGCATAGATCACCACAAGTCAACATATATTGTCATAAAAGTGAACCTTTAAGCCTTCGCAAAAGCTCTGGGATTTTTTTGAAAAATAAAGAAAATCAATGCTCTGCCCTCTTTTTCTACAACAAAACGGATCAAGAATCCAAAACCTCTTCACTTAACAAAATGGGAAGCCACTTTCTTTAACGTGCTTAAAGGTATTGTGACGACTTGAATGCGAGTTGTTTACCTTTCCCATTTTTTTGTCAGTTCTCGGTACAGCGATTTGCTAACGATGGCAAGGTCCGTAAGTAACAAGCGATAGGCAACAAAATTCAGCTGATGAAAGGTATTTACATTATTTGTTCTTCAGTCTTTGGGATAGAAGATTCAACCACAGAGTAATATAAAGATAACACACACAAAAAAAAAAGATTACAAGAATGGCAATGTTAAATAATCAACAATGTTAATATATAAACGATAAGAACATAAGAACACCCGATCGTCATTCACTCACATTAAAGGTCTAGAATATTTTTAGATGATGCGCTTCAAATGTGTTATTGATTAATAAACTGCTGTAGAGCTATGAACATCATGCATTTAAAAACAAATTACATTTAAAGTTTTCTTGAGTAAAATCGACCAAGATAGCCGAGGTCAACCTTTTAGCATCACATCGCCCAAAAGGTAGATTCAATGGGAATTCATATTACCCGTGTGTGTAAAGCGGAAAAGTCTCCCGCCTAGCACTGAAAGCAATTGGCGACCGAGAACACTGGTCATGCTGGTGGTCCAGGTGAGTGACGCTTGTTTGGTCGTCGTTTGATTTATTCAAACCCAATTTACCAGACTAGGCACGAGAATCATCTCTGAATTAGCATTTATCTAAAGATATATGTGAACATGCCAACTCGTTTTGCAATATTATTCGCTTCTTCATCCCGACCTTACAGTTAAGTAATATTTAAAAAATTGTAAGCTTCAATTTTGACAGCTTCTCAACAGTCTACCGCATCATTAGTATTGCACTTTTGTCATTATGCCAAAACTTAAGATTAATTTCTGATGGATTAATGAATATGTCAATCAAATAATGCCAGTAATATCAAAGTTGCGTGTAATTATGAAGGTAGATTCGCAAGGCAATGAATAGAAAACATCAAAATCCTTGTCTCTCTTAAGCGATTGCACGAAAGTAGTATACCAATACAATAACAAATGTAAATAGAGTCTTCATGTCCCTATGTTTTCAAAGTGATCCATTCCCATTACCTTATTTCATGAAATTATTTTTCGAAAAGATCCACAGATTAAAGATATTCAATTTATATAAAGAAGGCTTTAGTGAAAACTTAGAATTATTTATAAAGTACGTCTTATACCATATGTCCCAAAAGAAATGACAACGGGGCTTTCAAGATTGATAACTTTTGAAAATGAATATGAAAATAAATGCGGTTTGGCATGTCGAACATATAACTATTGACCTATATCTGGTGAAAATTTCAGGAGATTTGTCTCAGTGGTTGCAAAGAAATGAAGCTTTTTGTAGCGGATGTCATAATTCCGTTCTGCACAAGTTTGTGAGGACGGAGACGTGTAAAGCACAATGGTTACTTCAACTTCTAATGTTTTACTGGTCAAAATGAATGTTACTGTCTCTATCATCACAAACTTGTGCAGACCGGAATCATGACATCCGATACAAAAAGCTTCATTTCTTTGTAACCACTCAAGCAAATCTCATGAAATTTTTACCAAATATAGATGAATAGTCATATATTTGACATGCCAAACCGCATCTATTTTCATATTTATTTTCAAAAGTTATTAATCCTGAAAGCCCCGTTGTCATTTTTTTTGGACATATGGTATAGGCATTCCCTCTTAATTTCAAACTGATTTAAAAACAATCTACATTTTGGGCATTTGATTTCATCCAAAATGTACAGACTGCGTACGTGATTTTGTCGAAGTTGAATTGTCAAATCATGAAATCGCTTTAAAAAGTTAGGAATTGGATGGAAAAACCTATATTATCTTATTACGTACCCAATGTACATTACGCATAAATTGGATCATCTTTGGACATTTCAAAGGGTGTAAAGAAATTATATAATCGAAGCATCTTTTACGGTGTAGTGTTGCATCGTTTCCTCGATGTTTAATTTGAAAGTAATAACAGAATAAAGAGGTCCTTATATAGTCTAGACACATGAATGATCTGAAATGGTCATTGAGAATAATTGTTAGCTCCAAGCGGATGATATGCAGTTGCTTCCTCAGTAAAGAAAAATGAATGAATAAAAAGATGAATAAATGAATAACAGAAAATAAGTGCTTTACCTAGGCTTTTCTATATCATTTGGCTAATTAGGTAGGACCAATTGCACAAAGTGATAAAATAAAGATACAAGCGAGATACAACATGGAAATTGCCATCATTTATAGCTTTATTTGACAATTGAATTTTATTGATATGCAAATCAACACTTAGCTCGAGCGCTAGATCAATAAAATGTTATTTTAATACGTTACCAAATAGCAAGTGTGGCAGAATAAATCAGACATTAATAATGGAAACACCCATATCATTGTACGAAGCAAATGATTAAAAACACAGTAAAAGAAGTTAGAAAATGGAATCACTATATCAGGGACGCGGTTATTTAAAACACTCTCATGCTAAAACTGACATCAACTGAACTACTTCATTCAAGTCAAGGATCACGTCCTGTATATACTGCTGAGCAAAATTCCGGGGGCATTCCAGGATATCACTTCTTTCTGTCCCTCTTCCAACCATACAAATATATGGCCTTTCGTCAACGTTTTGTTAATTTTCCAACAAGGAGTTTACCCTAAAAAAAAACTTCATGGAATGCCTTCTTTATGTTTATCAAAATAAGTACGTGCATTTCTGGGTGGATTTAATTCTGCTAAAGCGAGTAGTGTTTTTTTATTCATATAGTTTGGTCTTGCATGAAATTACAAAAATACAGTTTTTACCAACATATCAGCAGAGTCATAATTTTGGCACAACTTTCATTCACAGTACTCCTTTAAAATAATTTTTCAACAAATTGAACATTCACATGAACACCTGATAAAGTTGGTCAAATATCAAACATTAAATAATTTGTAAGAAAAATGAAATAAATAAATAAAAAAAATAGATAACAATACTAATCAAAATAGAATAAATATCATTTCAGGAACAGCATCGTCAGGGTGGACATCATTACAAGCCATTAAGAACTGACGCGAGCGAATGGTGACCTTATTTCTCTGAGAACATCTTTAGCAGCCATGCGATAGCTCTTGCTCGTCAAGATATAAACTGAGCAATGTCACCATGGCACAACACAATAAAGCACAAAGCCAAGCAGAAAATAGATGGTGTTTAGATCCTTTCCGGTGTTGAACGACAATGTTACGATGATCATGTTTGGTAGATATCCACCAAATACAACACAATTTAACAACATGATTGTCAGAAAAGAACGTCTAGCGCCACGGATATGCTGCTTGCTAGGGCTACGGTTTGCCTCCAGATCGTAACGTTGGCGTCCAATTTCTCATCCTTGTTTGCGGTTCATTGGGAACCTGTTGAATATTCATTGATTGTCTTTTAAACAAATTGAACATTTGCATAAAGGTTGGTCAAACTTCAAACGTCCAATCATTTCAGCAGCTACCGAATGTCTTTCATGTTGGATGTGTTTAGCAGCCTTTAAAACCACAGCGAGCGAATGGTGACCTTAATTCTCTAAGAACATCTTTAGAAGCCATGCGATAGCTCTTGCTCGTCAAGATATAAACCAAGCAATGCCACCAGGGTACAGCACAATAAAGAACAAAGCTAAGCAGAAAATAGATGGTGTTTAGACCACCTTCAGTGTTAAACAAAGTTACGATAATTATGTTTGGTAGATATCCACCAAATACAACACAATTTAACAACATAATTGTAACGAAAGAACGTCTAGCGCCACAGATATGCTTTTTCCTGGGGCTACGGTTTGCCTCCAGATCGTAACGTTGGCGTCCAATTTCTCATCCTTGTTTGCGGTTCATTGGGAACCTGTTGAATATTCATCGATTGTCTTTTAAACAAATTGAACATTTGCATAAAGTTTGGTCAAACTTCAAACGTCCAATCATTTCAGCAGCTTCCGAATGTCTTTCATGTTGGATGTGTTTAGCAGCCTTTAAAACCGCAGCGAGCGAATGGTGACCTTAATTCTCTAAGAACATCTTTAGAAGCCATGCGATAGCTCTTGCTCGTTAAGATATAAACCAAGCAATGCCACCAGGGTACAGCACAATAAAGAACAAAGCTAAGCAGAAAATAGATGGTGTTTAGACCACCTTCAGTGTTAAACAAAGTTACGATAATTATGTTTGGTAGATATCCACCAAATACAACACAATTTAACAACATAATTGTAACGAAAGAACGTCTAGCGCCACGGATATGCTTTTTCCTGAGGCTACGGTTTGCCCCCAGATCATGATCTTGTTGTCCAGTGGAATCCTTATTTTCTGGTGCATTGGGAATCTGTTGAATATTTCTCAGCTGTCTTCTGATGATGAATGCTGTATGGATGCTTGTCAACAGTGCCACTGCTGTGCCAACGGTGCAGTAGAGGACGAACAGAGCAGTTAAAACCACAAAGATGTCATTTTCTTTGACGACGTACAATGTGCAGAGTTGTTCAAATGACTCGAACGCATTTGTACCCGGAAACGGTATAAACAGAATCGATGTGATAGCATGGACAACCGTTAACAGAATGATAATCATTTTAGCTTTACGAATCGTCATGAAGGTCTGGTACCTTAACGGCCTCAAAATCATCAGGTACCGATTCAATGTGAGGCATGTTGTCAATGCAACGGCTTCAAATGCGGATGGGTACTGCAACGCACCGTAGTACCTGCAGAAGAACAACTGCAGGGCTGTCCCGGGTAAGAATCTCTGGATCGGAAATACAATAGCGAGGCTCGATCCAAGAACAAGATATGTACATGTTAAACAGTAAAGTAGTATTTTGGTGATGTCGTCGAAATCTTCTTTGATGCGCTTTAAGACGCAGAGAGTGAAAATGTTTCCTATGAGACACAGAGGACCTTGTGCTGCAATCACAATATGAATTGCTATGACCAGTGACTCTCCCGGATATGGAGCTAGTCCTGAAGTTACATTAATGGCTTGTTCTACGGTGCACTCGTTAGCAACAGCCCCTTCCATTTCAACCATGCATTTACCAGTAATCCTAGGTTACACTTCTCTAACACCAGTTACTTCTGCGATATGCAGCACAATCAGTTTCCATTGCTCCACTCCTCCGTGCATTAGTTAAACGTCGATCTCATAAAAGCCCATCAAGTAAATCGAATGAAATGGTTGATTATGTTCACTGACGTCCAAGGTCGTCAGGTTGTTGAAAGTGGATATTCCTCACCTAATTACAAATACTAGCATCACTCGTTAAAATCGGTTGCTTCTCCAATACATTAGGTAGAACAATTAAATGGGTTGGGCGAATATTCGCATATCAAATTGACTTCCGTAATTCTTTATTGATTTTCGACGTGCTGAACAAATTAAGACATTATATTCTCTTATTTCCTTAGATGTTACTTCAGGACACACTTTTAATCAATATTCAGATTCTCAGTTCTAGAGAAAATTTTGGAATCAAATCAAGAACAGTTGACAAACAGAAATGCGTCAACTCAACATATAATCTAACGTTCATACCAGGGCGGTGTCTAAAAAAGCTCTTCTGTCAGAGAGGAGCGCACTATACTGTACGCATTATCTTTTCTATAGTACAGGAATTACGCTGTGAGTCGTGCGCAATTCTGGAACATAACCAGGTCCCCATAACGTGAAGGTTTCCTATCAATGGTACGATTGATGTCAATCTTATGTCTATGGCAAATCCTGTACAAATTTTGCGATTTATCACAAACTTGGTTTATGTTACAACCCCATGAAACTTCCCGAGAATGATTGCGTAAACGACGACTTTATTTCTTTCAAAACATCTTTGGCAGCTTTCCGATAGTTCTTACTGGTCAGGATGTTCGCAAAGCAGTGCCACCAAGGCACGGCACCTATGAGGACTAGGCAAGATAAAAAGTATGATGAGCTTAAATCAGATTCATTATGATATCATATCACAATGATAACTATTGGGAAATAACCTGCGAAAACTATAAAATTGAGTAACAGCATCGTCAGAAAAGTACGTCTTGAGCTGCGGATGCGTCCTAATTTCTCAGCTTCATTTCTTTTAGGGTATGAAGCAATTTCTGGTTGTTCTGAGGATCTTCCATTATCTTTTCCTCGTGCGTTAGGAATTTGATGGATCTTTAAAATCCTGAGCTGCGCTCTGATTATGATAAGTATGTGGATACTTGTTACAAATGCTATTGTCGTACCTACGAAGCAGTATAGAACAAAGACACATGTGCTAATCATTAGAATGACACTGTTAAGGGAGACACTTGTAGAGCAAAACTGTTCATATGCCTCTCCATATTTTGTGCCTGGAAAAGGAATTAATAATAAAGAAAAGAGAATATGAATAATGGTAAAGATAATGACGATATTCTTAGCTTTGCCCGTGGTCATGAACGTTTGGTATTTCAAAGGTTTGGATATCATCAGATAACGGTGTAGATTTAGGCAGGTCGTCACTGCAATGCTTTCGAAAGCGCATGAGTATTGCAAGATATCATAATACTTGCAAAGGGATATCTGAAGAGTCGTGTTCACATATAGAAGTTGAAGAGAAAGTGCGAGAGAAAATGTTAATCCAAGAATTAAATATGTAATTGTTAAGCAATATACCAACATTCGTGTGATTTCATCGAAGTCATCTTTAACGCGTTTCAGAACAAATATGGTAAATATATTCACCAGAAGACACAGAGGCCCATTTGCAGCAATTATTGAGCCATAGATAATGTAGACTTTGGCAGATTGAAGAGATAAAGGTGATGCAGTGACATTTTCGAGCAACTCTGTGTTGAGTTCATTCGAAAGAGTTTGCGTCATGATCGTGTAAGGAAAATGTTCTTCAGTTNACGATCTCCCTTTTCGACAAGGATATCAACACGATCAAACATCTATCCGCAATAAGCGATCATTCGTCTCAAATAATTTTGCAAAAGCGTCGTGTACGCCAATCTAATAGGCGCTGCTTTCATCGTTTACACCACAGACCATACGGCGTCCTAGTTCTACGCAAGAACACCAGCGGTCGTGCTGTATTTCAACGGGTTCTGTGAACATTTGGGCAAAATCAGATAATCCGTTGAAAACTTGTGATTTTATTCAATGTGCAGTGATATCACAATCCCTGCCGCTGATTGCTGATCCCAATTGTGGACTGCAATGAGACTACTATAGGGGAGTATGAACGAAATACGTATTTGTCAATGTCATAAACGAGGAAAATCACCCCTCTTCTGTTTGACATGAATAAATAATTATTCAAGCAGGATCTTTACATGTGAGCTCTGTCCTGTTTTCATATACCACTGAAGTATGATTGACATTAAAAACCCACTCTATTTGTCATTTATTATCGAAGCGTCATTCATTATACGGATAACAGTAGCAGTGATCTTGGCATCGTGTGATCAAAGAGGTAATTACCTCTTTGATGTGATTAGTCTTTATCCCCGCTTCAAAATATACACTTAAATCAAGTCTTCTGCCCTGTAAGATATGAGGAACATTGATAGGTTTCTTAAATGATTTGAAAAAATACGATATAAACTATTTCCGCCAAACAAAGTGGGTCATGGACAATAGAGTCGTACGTAACGTAGTGAACTGTGCAAACACAACAATAACCAACCAGTTCTGATTTGAATAGCATTACAAATGAGCATTGAATTGGTGCTCGACTTAATTTTACGGAAATATTTCATATCGCATTCCTTTAATATACATATAACATTAATAGGTTTCTTAAATGATTTCAAAACGGCTTTGGAACTTTGGAACTTGTTATAACATTCATTGAGAATAGTTAAAAGTTCTTGAGCAAGAGAACATAATTTGAGAAGCCCTTTTTTTCTAGAGATGTAGTAGATCTATCTCTCATCAAAGAAAAACCAGGGTTTACATTAGACCTAAAAGTCTTTTGTGCAACAGCTCCTGAATCTCAAGGCCGAATCATAAGCGTTAGCCCAGCATTTGAAAATTAAAAACGCTTCCCGAGAGCACAGTAAGATAAGAAAAAAACAATGATAAATGACCAAAGCTTATGTTTCGTCTGTCATGTTCATTGGACTCCAAAAGAAAAATTTAGCAGATCTCTAAACCATAATTGATGTGATGATTCGGGACATCGTGGATTGCGCCATCTACATAGCAGTCTTAAACAGTATGACAGTTCAACGTGCAGAACATGATTGGCAACCCCATATATCATTTGAATTAAAAGGCAGGGAACTCATTATCATGTTATTGAACCGCCATCCCACAACTTCTTGTGAAAGTAGATATATGTTGTTCTCCTAAATATATTTTCGAATAAAATAAAAATGGATTGCTCTATTTTTAAAAAGAACTAAATATTCACCTTTAAAATGGTTCAGCCTTTTGCAAAAAAAATATGAGTTGGTCAATAGGTGAATTCTAATCTTACAAATATTCATTGAATCGATTTTGCTTTGTAATGTTTGACGTATCGTGCCAGGAGCCTGTAACATAAAATATGTTATTAAACTTACAATACATATTAATAGTATAAGTATATCTCAATATCTCAATATTGATATGCACATCAGCACTTAACTCGAACACTAGAGCATTAAAAGTCATTTTTATACGTTACTAAATAATCAAGTATAGCAGAAAAAATATAAAGTATTAATAATGGGAACACCCTCATATCATTTTACTAAGCAAATGATTAAAAACACATGAACAGAGTATAAGAAGTTAGTAAATGGAATCACTATATCAGGGACGCGGTTATTTAAAACACTCTCATGCTAAAACTGACATCAACTGAACTACTTCAAGTCAGGGTCACGTCCGGTATAAACTGCTAAGCAAAATCCTCGAGCATTCCATGATATCACTTCTTTCTGTCCCTCTTCCAACCGTATAGCTATATGGCCTTTCGTCAACATTTTGTTCATTTACCAACAAGGAGTTTACCTCAAAAACTTCATGAAATACCTTCTTAATATGTTAATCAAAACAAGTACGTGCATTTTCTTGATGGATTCACCCTGCTAAAGCGAGTAGTGTTGTTTATTCAGATAGTTTGCTAATGACTGAAATTACACAGATAAAGTTACTTCACCAACTTATCAGCAAAGTCATAATTTTGGCACACTTTTCATTTAAAGTACTCCGTGAAAATAAGTGTTTAACTTATTCCAGAATTCTCTACACACTATAAAAGGATTAACAAATTCAACATTCATATAATGCTTGCTCAAATTTCAAATACACAAAAGTTTCATCAGCGTCCGAGTTTTTTCACCATGTTCAAGATGGACAGCAGTCTTTAAGAACCACAGCGAGCAAATGGCGACCTTATTTCTCTAAGAACATCTTTGGCAGCCATGCGATAGCTTTTGCTCGTCAATATATAAACTGAGCAATGCCACCATGGCACAGCACAATAAAGAACAAAGCTAAGCAGAAAATAAATGGTGTTTAGGTCCTTTTCAGTGTTAAACAAAGTTACCATAATTATGTTTGGTAGATATCCACCAAATACAACACAATTTAACAACATAATTGTAACGAAAGAACGTCTAGCGCCATGGATATGCTTTTTCCTGGGGCTACGGTTTGCCCCCAGATCGCGATGTTGTCGTCCATTGCCATCCTTATTGTCTGGTGCATTGGGAATCTGTTGAATGTTTCTCAGTTGTCTCCTGATGATGACTACTGTGTGGATGCTTGTCAACAGTGCCACTGCTGTGCCAACGGTGCAGTAGAGGACGAACAGAGCAGTTGAAACCACAAAGATGTAATTCTCTTTGACGACGTACAATGTGCAGAGTTGTTCAAATGACTCGAACGCATGTGTACCCGGAAACGGTATAAACAGAATCGATGTGATAACATGGACAACCGTTAACAGAATGATAATCATTTTAGCTTTACGAATCGTCATGAAGGTCTGGTACCTTAACGGCCTCAAAATCATCAGGTACCGATTCAATGTGAGGCATGTTGTCAATGCAACGGCTTCAAATGCGGAAGGATGCTGCAACGCACCGTAGTACCTACAGAGGAACAACGTCAGGGCTGTCCCGGGCAAGAATGTCTGGATCGGAAATACAATAGCGAGGTACGATCCAAGAATTAGATATGTACAGGTTAAACAGTAAAGTAGTATTTTGGTGATGTCGTCGAAATCTTCCTTGACGCGCTTTAAGACGCAGAGAGTGAAAATGTTTCCTATGAGACACAGAGGACCTTGTGCTGCAATCACGATATGAACTGCTATGACCAGTGACTCTCCCGGATATGGAGCTAGTCCTGAAGTTACATTAATGGCTTGCTCTACGGTGCAATCGTTAGCAACAGCCCCTTCCATGTCAATCGTGAAATTACCAGTAGTCCCAGGTTAGACTTCTCCAAGACCAGCTACTTGTGTGTTATTTAGCACATTCAGTTTCTATTGCTCCACTCCTCCGTATATTAGTTAAACGTCGATCTCATAAAAGCCAATCAAGTAAATCGAATGAAATGGTTGATAATGTTCACTGACGTCCAAGGTCGTCAGGTTGTTGAAAGTGGATATTCCTCACCTAATTACAAATACTAGCATCACTCGTTAAAATCGGTTGCTTCTCCAATTCATAAGGTAGAACAATTAAATGGGTTGGGCGAATATTCGCATATCAAATTGACTTCCGTAATTCTTCATTGATTTTCGACGTGCTGAACAAATTAAGACATTATATTCTCTTATTTCCTTAGATGTTACTTCAGGACACACCTGTTAATCAATGTTCAGATTCTCAGTTCTAGAGAAAATTTTGCAATCAAATCAAGAACAGTTGACAAACAGAAATGTGTCAACTCAACATATAATCTAACGTTCATACCAGGGCGGTGTTTCATAAAGCTCTTCTGTCAGAGAGGAGCGCATTACTGTACGCGTTGCCTTTTCTCTAGTGCAGGAATTACGCTGCGAATCGTGCGCAATTCTGGAACATAAACCAGGTCCCCGTAACCATGGTAACATGAAGGTTTCCCATCAATGGTACAGATGTCAATCTTAAGTCTATGGCAAATCCTGTACAAATTTTGCGATTTATCACAAACTTGGTTTATGTTACAACCCCATGACACTTCCCGAGAATGATTGCGTAAACGACGACTTTATTTCTTTCAAAACATCTTTGGCAGCTTTGCGATAGTTCTTACTGGTCAGGATGTTCGCAAAGCAGTGCCACCAAGGCACGGCACCTATGAGGACTAGGCAAGATAAAAAGTATGATGAGTCCAAAGCAGATTTATTATGATACCATATCACAATGATAACTATTGGGAAATAACCTGCGAAAACTATAGAGTTGAGTAACAGCATCGTCAGAAAAGTACGTCCTGAGCTGCGGATGCTTCCTAATTTCTCAGCGTCATTTCTTTTAGGGTATGAAGCAATTTCTGGTTCATCTGCGGATCTTCCATTATCTTTTCCTCGTGCATTAGGAACTTGAGGGATCTTTAAAATCCTGAGCTGCGCTCTGATTATGATAAGTATGTGGATACTTGTTACAAATGCTACTGTCGTTCCTACGAAGCAGTATAGAACAAAGACACATGTCCCAATCAATAGAATGACACTGTTATGGGAGACACGTGTAGAGCAAAACTGTTCATATGCCTCTCCATATTTTGTGCCTGGAAAAGGAATTAATAATAAAGAAAAGAGAATGTGAATTGTAGTAAAGATAATGACGATATTCTTAGCTTTGCCCGTGGTCATGAACGTTTGGTATTTCAAAGGTTTAGATATCATCAGATAACGGTGTAGATTTAGGCAGGTCGTCACTGCAATGCTTTCGAAAGCACATGGGTATTGCAAGATATCATAATACTTGCAAAGGGATATCTGAAGAGTCGTGTTCACATATAGAAGTTGAAGATAAAGTGCGAGAGAAAAGGTTATTCCAAGAATTAAATATGTAATTGTTAAGCAATAAAGCAACATTCGTGTGATCTCATCGAAGTCATCTTTAACGCGTTTCAGAACAAATATTGTAAAGATGTTCGCCAGAAGACAAAGAGGCCCATTTGCTGCAACTATTGAGCCAAAGATAATGTAGACTTTGGCAGATTGAAGAGATATAGATGATGCAGGGACATTTCCTAGCAGCTCGGAGGTGAGTTCATTCGAAAGAGTTTGCGTCATGGTCCTGTAAGGAAAATGTTCTTCAGTTCTTACGGTTATCAAAACGAACCCACTTTGCGACAAGGATATCAACACAATCAAACATCTATCCGTAATAAGCGATCGTCCGTCTCAAATAATTTTGCAAAAGCGTCGTGTACGCTAATCCAATAGGCGCTGCTTTCATCATCTACACCATATATTGCGTCCAAGTTCTACGCGAGAACATCACTCCGTGCTGTACTTCAATGGGTTCTGTGAAAATTTGAGCAAAATCGGATAATCTGTTGAAAACTTTTCCAATGTGCATTGATATGACAATTTATGCCGCTGATGGAGATCCTTGCTGATGGCAATAGAACTACGAGGGGAGTTTGAGAGAAATACTTATTTTTCGATGTCAAAAAAGAGGAAAATCACCCTTCCTCTGTTTGACATGAATACGTTTCAAGCAGGACTTTTACACATGAGCTCTATCCTATTTTCATATACCGTTGAAGTATGATTGACATTAAAAGCCCACTCTATTTGTTATTATCATCGAAGCGTCATTCATTATACGATATTAGACAAGATATTAGACAAGATAAATGACCAATGTTTGAGCTCTACCCATGGCTCTACCTCATGTGTATTGCACTCGGTACGAAAATTTAGTAGGCATCGAAACTAGAATTTATGTGAGGATTTGGGACATTGTGGAGTGCGCCATCTACGTAGGAGTCTTAAACAGCGTGAAAGTCCAACCTGCCGAACATGCTTGCCAACTCCATGTCTCATTTGAGTCAAAATGCAGGGAGGCTAATAAACAAACAAGAGTTTTATCATAAGGCTCTTGTTGTTGAACCTTCATCCCTACAACTTTGTGCATTTTGATATTTTGGTCACCTTAATCTATTATGAAGTAAAATGAATATGAATTGCTCAGTTTGAAGAAAAGAATACATTGTATTACATTTCTTCTAAAAAAAATCAACCTTTTGCGAAGAAAAAAAATGAGTTGGTGTACAAATGGATTTTAGGCTTGCAAATATTCATAAATGATTTTTACTTTGTAATATTTGACTTTCCATGTCAAATCTTAACCCATTGACTACTGAATTCTGTAATTTCCATAGATTTTGTGCATAGACTTCCTGGTTCCAGTAGCCAATGGGTTAAATGTTATAATAATAATATAATAATATATGCAATTTATATAGCGCACGTATCCACTCTCATTGCTGAGTGCTCAAGGCGCTTTGCATTTATTACCCTGGCTTTAGCCCGGCAGCCACCAGCGCACATGGCATTTCAAGGAATAAAGATTCCTGCCAGGTACCCATTCACCTCACCTGGGTCGAGTGCAGCACAATGTGGGTGAATTTCTTGTTGAAGGAAATTAACGCCCTGGGAGAGATTCGAACCACCGACCCTCTAGTTAAGAGACGAGAGTCCGAACCACTACAACACGACGCTCCCATGTTGAGCCCATTAAAAACCTACAGTGCGATAAAGCCCGGAATTTCAACTTTATTTCTATATCAGTCACAATATGCGTCACCTTGTTGAAAGGTAGGAATTCTTCAATTTCCCAAACAAATTTAAAAAAAATTAATTCCGAGGTGATTGAAATCCAGTATTCTGACTGACTTATTAAAGCGGGACCAACCCCTGGGGTTATCGTGCTCTCATTGAATGACGAAAATCAGATGAACAAACTATCAAAATTTGACAGAAATTGGACAACCCGTTCAAAATTGTCAAAGTCAAAGAGATATGACGATCCTTACCGCTAATTGGGATCCGTGCGATCGGCGAATTAGACGGAATATTTGACGTCGTGTCGGACAATTTCTCACTCACGCTGTATACAAAATCCAAAATTTTTAGGAAAACCAATTATTTATCGATTCTTCATGTATTTTGAGCAGAATCATGTGGCAACTTTACTCTAAATTCTATATTAATCCATTTAAAGAAATTATATGTACAAGGTGAATGAAACGCGATAGAATCTATTTCCGTAAAGTTAAATCGAACGCTAATTCAATGCTCCTTTGTATTGCTATTCAAATCGGAACCGACTTGTGATTGTTATGTCCGCACATTTCAATACACGGCGTACGGTTCTAAGTCCATGAATCACTTTATTTTGCGAAAATAGTTTATATGAGAAGTTGTCCGATAAGAAGTCACAGATTTCATTGGTGTTGCCGATCGCATGGATCTATTATGAACGTCAGTGATCGTCAAATCTCAAATTTCATAACATCTGAACGAGTTGTCCGAATTTGCTGAAATTTTCGTGGGTTTATCGTCTGATTTTCCTTCATTCAATACGATTATTCCAGGGTTGTCTCCCCTTTAAGATATCAAAACAACTCTGGATAACAATTTCAATGGATTACAACATTGAAATAATGGCTACACTCTAAAAACAAACTAATCCAATTTTATTAGAATCTAATCAAATTTGATTAGGAAAACAATACAAACGGGGACAAATCTAATCGTTTTTTTTTTAATGTGGAAATCTTATTATAATTACGAATAGGAAATCTAATCAAAATGATTAGATTCAATAAAAAAAATTAATACAAGTCACATATGATTATAAATCCATTTCAGAATGATTAGTTTCTATTCATAATAATATCATAAGACGTTCTAATAAAAAAATGATTAGGTTGTTTTAGAGTGTATGGGAAGGTCTTATCGTGGTAATTTGACCTATCAGAATGCAGTATCATTTAAAAAAATGTGCTTGGACAATATATATTGCTGGATCCTTACCTTTCTGCACACCGTCCGAGGGTACATACAGCTCACACACTAAATACTAATTAGAAATATATTATTCCCGCTTGCCTGCAATCGTTCTTTATCATTACCTTACTTTTGCTATTACTCCTTCCACTGTGTTGTTTACGATTACTGTGTGTCTTGTCTTCATATCGATTTTTTTCTAGCGCATTATTTTATATTTTCAAAGGAGCTATATAATCAGGTTTTGCATTTTATGAAAATGATATGGCTTCAAAGCCGTCAAATAAATGCTGACAGAATTAACAAGATACATTTGGTTTAAAATGCATATGTACAATGATTAAAAAAATCATTTTTAGAATGGAAAGCTTGATCAAAATGGAAAAGTTTATGAAAGGTAAGAGTCATCTCATATCTACCGAAACTAAAAACATATAATTTCAAAAGGTTTCAAATAAGAAATGATCGCTTCAAAGATTGTGTTTAGATTAAGCATCGGGCAAACTTAAATGCGCCTTTCCACGAGGGACTTACTAGACATATTTTTAAAATCTCTTTTGAAGGATTGGCCCCGGTTACATAGGACCCCGGAAGCGACACGATTCACCACGACTCTTTGTTAATTCACAGTTAGCTGCCTCCGAACAAAGAGTCGTGTTGAATGGTGTTGCTTCCGAGGCCCTATGTAACCGGGCCTAAAGAGACAAACTCTCTATATTTGTCGAAGACCCGGTCGAAGATTGAACTTAGTCCAATGTTTGGAAGCAGTAGCCAAGCAGTGCAAGTTAAAAACAAAAATATGAAATGGATAACAGCGACAAATGACAAAAGAACACAAAAGAGTCATAGATATATCTCCAATGTATAGATATATTTGATAATTTCATTTCGTAACAAAAATCGAGTGCCACGTGAATGCTACACAAAACTCACCCAGCCTATCAGACTATATAGCAGCCTTAGCAAATGTATATTTTCAAAATTATATGTTACTCTGGAAAGGAACGCAATAACCTGCTTAATTCTTAGATATGATACAGATGAAGATGGGTTGATTTAGAACACATATTTTGTCTGAACATGAAATTGGAAATTATACAGATTGCTTTGCTAAATTAACATAGTTGTAAAGATCTGCGATATTACAATGCAAAATGTATTCCATTCGCAACGCTTAACCATTAACGAGATTACTCCAATTTCCAATATATTATGCTACCTTGTGTAATATATCAACTGAAGGAGGAGATTTGATTGGGAGCAACGAAAATTATTATCATATTGGATAAAAAATTGAAAATATGACGTACAAATCGCAGAAATATAATTGAGTCAGGAGAATAAACGGACATGTGCGTTTCCACGGTGATATTGCACATTTTTTTTAAAAAAACATCAATATGTAATTTTACGTTTCCAGGAAGTACAACCCTGCATACAGGTATAGGACCATATGAAGATCGGATAAATAGTTTTGTTCAGATTTTGCCCCAATTAAGGAGATCTCTGAAATGTATTGAAAAAAGGAAGTGGTGAACGTATATAAGGTGGGTGAAAATATGTGCACTAATGCATGACAACTAAAATAATACTGTTCTGTATACTGCACTCTCTGTGCCAAGTTTATTTTTGTGCGGCTTTTAAAACTCTTTGATCCTTTTCACCTCTATAAATTGTTTTCTGCTTATCGTATGACAAAATAGCCTGCTAATACCTAAGCAGGATGTGAGAACAATACAATAGCTCCATAGTTTATCTGTACGATATACACAATAGTAGTACACAAAGGGTGTTATTACGATTGCGTGTATACACGCACTTGGCACTCCTGCATAGATCAGTACACATGCATGTGGCACGTTAAGGGTTTAGGTACACTTGACGAATGTTTGAAAATAAGTAAAAAGTTGATGAACGCAAACGTTGCATTTTTGTCCTTCCGTGTTCAGCATGGACTATGGAAAAAGAACCTCACATTTGATCTCTTTTAATTATCTTATCTCTTCAGATTCATTTAAGATGTGTTTTTTTTTAGTGAAAAGGGATACTTTTTTCACGCCCGTCTGCCTGTTAGTGTTAGATATGCCCATATTTCACCTTCAGTTTAGAGAAACAACAAAAAAGGACGAGTGGCTCACTTGATAAAGAAAAAAATATTCAAGAATCGCTTAATCGTATGACATTTCAATTCAATGTACATCAGGGGCAGATCCAGCTTTTCCCTTAAGGGAAGATTTGGATGCCAAGGTAGACGTCAGCGAGGGAGCAGAGCGACCAAGCCCGAGCTCGCAAAGCGACCGAGAGGGAGGGGTGTGGGAGGGGGTGTCCCGCTTCCACAGTATGGAGATTTTTTCATTTTTAGGGTTGCCAGCTGTCGATTTTAAGCATACTTTAATGCTCTTTTTTGTCATCTTTTTTTACTTGCCAAAGGGGGAGGCTGGGGGTTGAACCCCAAATCGCACCTCCTCTCCCCCGGGGATCCGCCACTATACATGTAGACTGTAACGCAGTACGGATATATCTAATAAGAAAATGTAACGTTTGGGTCCCATTATTGTAAAAATGCTTAGATACAATAAAAGAAAGCTAATTTGGAAAAAGTTAGCTGCGGTGAAAAGAAAAGGCATATTATCTAAAACCATCACTCATGTCATCTACAGCATACTAACATTAGTTAACCTGAAGACGTTGGTTCATACATTTGCGTTTGAATGTGCATGTGAATGTTCTAATAAACTCTAACGAAATGCAAAAGAGTAGAAATATTACCATTACTAAAAGTAGAAACCGGAAAATTTCTGAAAAAAATCACATTTACACTTTAACAATCTATCTACTCAGTGCATGAATGAGAAACAGGTAATTATTCATGAATTGTAATATTTTCAAGAAGCTTTAGTGCAAATCACACCTATAATTTCATCTACATTTCTTGAAGTAAAACTATGAATCACACACATGATTGAATGCTGAAGTTATATATCAATTAAAGTGAATATGTTCAAGAAAGCACAATTTCTGCTCTCGTAACGGCTGTATGGAGAACATTCTTTACCTCGACATAATTTTATGGTTGTGCTGCTAGAATATTGCTACCAGTAGCAAGTCAAGTGCAAATCAGATACGTATAAAACGGTGATATTGAATGCCCTGTTGATTTACTTCAATTTGCAATCGGTCACATCGTTCCAGTAACACCCCTAACACTGTTACCTATTTTATCAGCCCGGATTCTCGTTTTATTGAGAACATGTTTTGTCGAGAATATTGCGAAGAACCGACAGAGGGTGATGTTACGCAATATGCCCTGCATGGAGTGTTCTGCTCTGTCATTTCAACAACCATAACTCGATTATATCCTTCCGTTAAGGCCGGCTCACACCTTTGCGTTTTTAATTAAAAAACACTCCCGACGCACAGAGATGCAAGTCATACAGTGGACTGAGGTTAGGCGTTCGCTTCTTGAGCGCAAGCCAAACTTCAATAAACCGTCTGATCAGCGTATACTGTGCGCTCAGGGAGTGTTTTAATCTTCAAATTCGCTAGGCCGAGGCACACTACAGAAGCAAATACGTGAGCCGGCCTTTTAACCGGGGCTATTGTCTTTCAGTTAATACAGATACACTTCGAAGATAAACAGGAGCAACATGGCAATCGCCTCGTTAAGGATCCATTTAATTCGAGTGTCTATAACCTGGTATCATTTATCATATTTTCTGACCTATCATCCAAAAGCAAAGCACTTTCATCCTTTATACTGTCCTCATCTTTGGAGGATACTCTAGTGCTTCCTTCAGAGTTTGTTATGTCACTTTCGGTATCAGAGTCCCCATCACTTGTCAACCGTGGCTGTTGCTCGTTTTGGAAGGCTTCTGGCAATGTTTGTTTCGGAGCTTGGTATGTTGGCTCAGAAGTACTCAGATCACTCTCACTCGCCGTTTCGGCGAGATACACGGGACCGATAAAATCTAGGTCCATGTCAGCGCGTGGCATCAGTACGTAGGACCGTCCTTCCCTGTGCCACTTAATGATGGATGGCGAAGAGGGCGGGCTTGCTGGTGGAGTTTCTGGACTGTTGTCTGATGGTGTTTGAGTCGAAGCTGTCCGACGCTTAACGAATCGTGTTTGGTCGTCAGGACCTATTCGATGGCGCGGAGACGTCGGAAGGGAGGAGAAGGAAGGGAAGTGTGGCAAGGCTTCTTGCGGAGGTAGACGAAATAGAGGATTACTAGTTACTCTATGTGGCCTTCTTGGCTGTTGCCATTGAGCATCGGGGTTGAAGTACGAGTTCCCGTAATAAATCGGAGGACAATCCACTATATACGGATACTCGTTGTACCCATTGTGCCCCGTGTGATTTTGCGAGTAGAATTCAAAAGGCGGTCTTCGTGTTCTAACGGAAGAGCCCATTACCTGTCTCATGTGTCTGACCGGATGTGGAGTGTAGGGGTTGCTGTGAGCACGGACTACATTGTTATGGTAATAAGGATGTTGTGGGGGTACTTGAAGACTGTATCGCCTTGGATGTGGAAGGCTACCTGGTTGGCTCTGACTGATTCGCGCAAGGGGTGCTGTTTCGTTTTCCATTTCGATAATCACTGGTGCAATGTTTCTAGGGCTTTCAGCCTCCTTGGGCACGATTGAACCGTACTTGTCGCGTTTGTATTGATCATCCCTGAGCTCTTTGTACGCTAGAAGATTCCGCGAGCTATCCTGAGAGGCAAAACTACCACCGACGTACCCCGAATCCTTCGAGGTGTTTCCACTATTCCGGCGCCCATGCATGCGCATCAGTTTGATTCGCCGATGCACTTCGCCGTTACTACCCGACTCTGAACTTTCGCGTGTGGCGTCTATCCCCTCCCCCGTGTTAATCGGAAGCGATGTTCTTTCGGGGGACGAGGGGCGCCCCGTCATCCTACCACCAGTGAAGTGCAGCGGCGAATTACTCCAACTGGGCACGTTACTCGTGTCCGTTGTCAAAGGCGTCTCTGTTTCCGTGCTAGTTCTCCGACCATGTCTGGTTTCTTCGTCCGGGTTTCTTACATCCATTATCGGGTTGTCATATTCGTTTTCGGGAGTTTTACGTTTCTGTCGATTGAACGCATCGAGAAGTTCCGTTTCTGATGTGAAAGACTCTCCCTTTATACTGGAAACGACTCCTTTGCCGAGTGCAACTTCGGTTGTGCAAGCAGCGATACCCAGCAGGGCATCGTCCGTTCTTCTCGGGGAAGCATCGGGTAGGGTAATGAAAGACGTCTCGGCTTCTTTTGCCTGACGTTGGCGCAGGCTTAGTCGGTTCGGTTGCGCCTGAATGGGCTTGGTCGTTGACTTGTTAGTCTTCTTCCCTCTCTTGTCTGGCTCTAACCGAACTCGGATTTGTTTGATGGTGATTTGAGGAGAACGTTTTCCCTGCAGAGGATGAGAAAATAAAAAGAGTGTTTAAGGACAATAAAAATTGGTGACATTGGTTGAAATTCTATCAAACAGAATACAAGGTTTTCAATGGAAATCACCGAACATCGTTGTTTTACAATTGTTTATCTAGTTACACACGACGTTACATATACTTATTTGCAAAATACTTTTGGTATTAAAGATTAGGGACGAGTGTTACATGCATCCTTTATTCCATTTCAATTATAACCTATAAACATAATAGGCATCCGTAATAAAGGCGACTGCAATTGTCCAATCAGATGATCATCTTCATGATGACGCCCTTATCAATCACAGACATCACAGACACGTCGTGTCGGAGAGGCTAGAACAAAGCCAGGAGCCTGTAACATACAATATGCAATAAATATATGGTGGAATTGCAATATTATACCATTCATACCTAGACAATACCCGACGTCTGAAAAGTGAAAATGCAAAATTGAACCATAAATTAGACATATCTAAACATATGGTTGTGTTGACAGTATGCTGCCTATTGTTGGGTAAACATTTTCCCACTGTTTAAGGGGTGTATATATGTGAATGACAAAAAGGGTTACTACAATCATGACAATAAACATTTTAGACATCCATTATTAGAAAATCATAAAAGAGGAATCATTGTATGATTAATATCACTTTCGTTGTAATTGACATCCCAAGTAAGTATGCAATCTCGTAATTGCTTATACGTGTCATGGCGTAGTGTATTTATAGATGGCAATTGACATTTCATGGGCGCGTGATGTTCATGATAATGGTGTTTACCTAGGTTCTGCAAATTTAGGTATGAATCTTACTCTCGGTTGTGTTATTAAAAACGATGAGAAAGGGGAAACATGTCACAGTCGAATCGAAACAAAAATCGGGAAAAGGGCAAAGAGATGAATTGCTTTCGAATCAATGTATGTCATTAAATTATATTATTGGTGTATTTGTGTTACATACGACTATGGGAACAATTAGGCCTATACCCGATATTTTAATCGATCGTTTCAAACTAAACTAAATTGTATTTCATGATTTGACAGATCACAATCATCGAGATTATACCTGCTTAAAATAAAACAAATTAGTGAGCTCGTAATTTGCTACAACATTTCGTATACTACCGGCCTTTCGGAATTAAGGTCTACAGCGCATCATTATGCTCCCCTCCCCCTTTTTTCATAATTTGCGAATCGCAATCATCGACACGAAAATAATCCTTACTTTACAAAACAAGACAAAAAGAAGGTCCCAAATTGGCCATCTACAACAAGCCGTATTCTATCAGTGTAACAGACAAACGACCCACAGCACAATATTTTGCCCCCGCTCCTCCTTTCATGATTTTACAGATCACAATGATCAAAACGAAAATAATACCTACTCAAAATAAAACAAAATCAAATTAGTGAGCTCGTAATTTGCTACAACAATCCGTATTCTACCCGCCGAACGCAATTAAGGTCCGCAACGCAATATTTTGCTCCCCCACCCCCTCCCTTAATGATTTAGGGGGTCACAATCATCGAAAAGAAAATGATAGCTAGTGAAAAATAATAAGAGCAAGGAGTGTGCCCATTATTGGCTAATTGCAAGAATCCGTATTCTATCCTTCTATTCTATTCTTTGCCCTTCCCCCCCCCCCCCCCCCCCCC
>BQKZ01000318.1:38933-49056 GCA_036244855.1 Temnopleurus reevesii
AAAAACAAGAACTCATGGATCTGAGTAAAGTCGCAAAAAGTGACACTATAATGACACACCGGTGAGTATATCAATGAAAATACTCAACTGTGTGTCATTATAGTGTCACATTACTCAAATATGTGAGTTCTTGTTTTTTGTGTGTAGACCTATTTGGTTTGTTGATTATTTGTATGCCAATCTATAACTGAGGACGTTCAGACAAACTTTTCTTTCAAGGTCGATTCACACCTTTGATTTTTAGCCTGCGTCGATCCAATGTTATTGTGAGTTATAAGCGCTCCCTGAGTGCACATTCTACGCTGATCAAACGGTGAACTGACATTCCGCTTGCGCTCAAGGAGCATACACCGAACGTCAGTTTTTGCGCGTCCAGGTAGCGTTAAATAGTTTTCAAAAACGCTGGACCGACGCCGGATAAAATCGCAAAGGTGTTTATCGGCCTTTGAATGTTTCTGCATTGGCTCAGTGCTTAAAAGCATAGTAGTTCGTTCGTTCGTTTTCAAACTTTTCACGTCTGCGGTTTGACCTATATGAATGTTTTCATTCTTGAAGTTAATTGTAGAATCAGTGCAATGATTTCCTGAGCGGTTAGTTGTTGCCTATTGTACACACGACCGGACACACAATTACCTAACGTTTTGTTCAATAGACGTTCATAGATTTTCAAATAGCTAATAGCTAAACCCGGAGCCCGGGGGCCTCCGGGTATGGGGGCATGAACAGGGAGAAAAAATTCCGAACAAAAAAGCACAACATTGATAGAGTGGCCAAAAATGTTACGTTGTGTTCCGCTCTCGCTCTCTCTCTCTCTCTCTCTCTCTCTCTCTCTCTCTCTCTCTCTGTTTTATTTTTTTTACTTGTCGAATCTTCAGGAGTTGGGGGGGGGGGTACAATTAAAAATTGATCAGGCTCACGCATTGTAAAATCTTGGATGGCCACATCTTGAATATATTTAGTTAAACTTTACTTGTAAACATTTATAATGGAATTAAAATTCAATATTAAGCCTACCCGTGACGTATGTCTACCAATCTCTAATCGATTACGTTTCCTGGTTCCTCGTACTCATTCGGGATGATAGATTTTTTCGAGGAACTGAATTACCCTAAGGCTTTAATTGAACACAACGCGACATTGCAGTGGATACGTAAAATGTTTGTACATGTGTTGAATGCTCAGGTTTATTTGTCAAGTGAGTTATATGTGTAAACCAGATTTTAGCTCAGATTTTAGTTCATATCTTATATTCCTTTCTTTGTTGTATCTATTGCTTTGAACATATTGTGTAAAGAAAGCTATTACGTATTTCATGTCAAATTAGGGAATTAGAAGTCAAAAGAGAACGTTAAAGTTGAGCTTTCCACTGTTCTGTTTATTTATCTTGTTGTTTAGATGTGGAAATATTGGGCGTGGCGAGAAGGTAGGCAGGGTAGGGATGGGGAATGCGAAAAGAACATTTTTTTTTAAATTCAACACGACAACATTGACGTATCCCATTTATAACATGTATTAAATTATATCATAAGAACTTACAAGAAGGAGTTCATAAGAACAAAAGTAAAAAAATCCCCAGCAAAGCCGGTCAGATAGGCTAGAAAATATAAGGATTGCTTTAAAACATCCTTCAAAACTACAAACAGCGTGAACAAAGACACAACCAATTTCCTAACAAGACAAAGGAATACACTAACAAACACTCCAGGCAGTACTTGTACTTTACCAAATCAACCTTTCATAAATCCTCTCATACAATAGCAATAACACTCCCACAGCAGCCTTATTATTTTTACCTTCTAGGATAAGAAACAAATTCTGCGAAATGACCTCTCTCTTCCTCGACTACTAATCGTCAACAACACATTTTTACTTGCATTTTAAACAAATACCATGCAGCAATTATTACAGAAGTTTTTTTCTATATCAATGACGATGAGTCTAATCAGCCGTCAATGATTTCTGTTCAATACCACTTCTTTTATTTTCCAAATAGAACAAAAACACAAAAATCACGCAGCAAAAGATGAGGATTAAATTTACATTATAATTATCCCTCAGTTTTAATATTTTCATATTCTCACCATAATTATTTATATTGTATATCTGGACCTCTTGGAAGAACAGAAGTATTTATTTTAATTCTTCTGAAAGAGCAATC
Organism: Temnopleurus reevesii; assembly: GCA_036244855.1. Taxonomy (NCBI): domain Eukaryota; kingdom Metazoa; phylum Echinodermata; class Echinoidea; order Temnopleuroida; family Temnopleuridae; genus Temnopleurus; species Temnopleurus reevesii. The sequence goes on from BQKZ01000318.1 coordinate 41,092, forward strand.
CAGCCAATCTTATTATTTGCAAGTTATGTTTTTATTCACATGTAAATTTGCCAAATGTATTCTTATTTCGTATCATGTTGTATAGTATATGTCTTTATAACGATTGGGAATAAGGTACCATACCATACCATACCATACCAAAGATCAGTTTATTCCAGCTCTGTGGCTTGTTTCAGAAAAGGCTTTATAGTTCATGTATTATCCTTATCTTCCTCCTCCTCGTCATCATCATCATCATCATCATCATCATCATCATCATCATCATCATTATCATCATCATTGTCACCTTCTCTTCTAAATCATATCTATTTTTCTATTTTTTTTTCTTCTACTCCTCCTGATACTTCTTCTTCGTCATTTTCGCTTTATTATTCTTCTTCTCTTTCATCATCATCACCATCAGTTTTCACTTCTTTTACGTTTTAAAGGGGGTGTGCTGTTTTAAAGGGGGTGTTTTACGATGCACAATTTCAAAGGCTTGCAAGTATTCACTGAAAAAATTCCCCCTCCCCCGTCACGTGGTACCTGCATCTGCATAATAAGAAGAAAAGATTTTTGTCATTGCTCATCATTTAATTAAAGTGTACTTGTGAATTGAGCAAGCATGTAGATAAATTTGCTCAACTTTGGAACAATAACGCGATCTGTGTGATTGGAATATCAAGATATCAGCCCTCTCAAGAATTTGCTGATCGCTAAATCGACCTTTACGTTTCCTTTTTTTTCCCATTAGAAATCTCCATCACCTGAACGGTATTTTCATATCTTCATAAGATAATTGTGAACAAATAGATTATTGGGGTTTATTGTCAACGCCACTGCTAATCTTGATCAGGGGTGTTGCTAGTTAGATGGAATAGATGAGAAATCATCTGCAAATCATTTGCGGAAATATATGTCTATTCCAGGAATGTTGCTATAGCAATTCGAAATAGATTGCAAATCAGTTGCATTCGCTCATTGTCTACGCTTCTTTCAAGATGTGCGTGAAACGAGGGCTGAGATTNTTTTTACTTGCATTTTAAACAAATACCATGCAGCAATTATTACAGAAGTTTCTGTTATATCAATGACGATGAGTCTATTCAGCCGTTAATGATTTATGGTAAATACCAATACTTGCAAATAGAATTAAAAAAAAATCAAACTGTTGACTGCAGCTCTGTTGTCTGTTTCAGATTACCCTTATAATTCATTCCGACTTTATGCATCCTACATTCTTCCTCCTCCTGATAATCATCATCATCAATTCATCATCATCATCACCTTGTTGTTCCATCATAGTTATTTGTTACTTCTTATTCTTCTCATCCTCCTTCATCTCTTTCATCATCATCGTCATTTTTCATTTCTTTTAACCCCTAAACTGCTGCGGGCCACTTTTGTGGTCCAAGAACTTGAAACTGCCATACCTAAAATCTGTGTGCATGACAAAAGGATACAGAACTATTGTGCATGAACCACTTTCTCAAACATCCATTTGGTATTAGTTGTCAATAGTCATTCATGACTCTGGGCTGAAAAGAATTCGTCCAAACTTCAGTGGCATTACACAATGGACTGATATGTTAGGGCATATGTGGAATTCTTTCCAAGCTCATTATTGATACACACAGAGCTTTAGTACAGGGCTTTGACTTTCACTTTTATTTCACTCCTAATTACATATTCAAAGCATTCTTTTAGAATAGATTATTTACTAGAAAACTGTAATACGTTTTGCCATGATATTTTACAGTATTTGAGAATAAGTTGTGTAAATTCCAATATCATACCACTAGCATTTATAACAAAAATGAAGGTCAAAGTAACCTATGTTTTTTGTGGAATTTATTGCATCAAGAAAAGTGTTCAGCAGTTTATGGGTTAAGGTTTTGAAGGAGAGGCTGCCAAAATGAGGACCATGTTTTACCATACACAAGTTCATAGGATTGCACGTATTCACTGAAAAAGTGTCCCCTTCCCGTTTCGTGAAACCTGCTTCTGCTTAGGGCATGTAGGAAGGAAACATTTTGTCATTGCTCATCATTGAATCTAAGTGTACTTGTGAATTGAGCAAGCATGTAGATAAATTTGCTCAACTTTGGAACAATAACGCGATCTGTGTGATTGGAATATCAAGATATCAGCCCTCTCAAGAATTTGCTGATCGCTAAATCGACCTTTACGTTTCCTTTTTTTTCCCATTAGAAATCTCCATCACCTGAACGGTATTTTCATATCTTCATAAGATAATTGTGAACAAATAGATTATTGGGGTTTATTGTCAACGCCACTGCTAATCTTGATCAGGGGTGTTGCTAGTTAGATGGAATAGATGAGAAATCATCTGCAAATCATTTGCGGAAATATATGTCTATTCCAGGAATGTTGCTATAGCAATTCGAAATAGATTGCAAATCAGTTGCATTCGCTCATTGTCTACGCTTCTTTCAAGATGTGCGTGAAACGAGGGCTGAGATTAAAGAGTGATGATTCAATTGAAACTTTCTAGTTAAACCCATTAAAGGCACTCTCTATCTAGTCAGTCAGCACCAGAAGATGTTTTGCGACCATACAAATTGTTCTTTAAAAAATAACAAATAAGGGATGATATTATATTTGTGGGTCATCGATCACCATAATTGAGGGAGCGTGGATTGGGGGTATGTGACATTTAACTCTCTAAAAATGTAATGATCCCTAAACTAAACTTTTAGATTTTTCCACTATAAATCTTATAGGGGGTATTGTTTAAAAGTTGCAATTGATTGCAAGTTGCAGTTGATTGGAACGTGCCAATAAAAATCATTGTTTCATACGCGTCTTGTTAAATACGCATACCGTGCGCGAATGAAAATGCGCGTTACAATTTGCAAAGTTGCATATCATTTGCAGTTGATTTTGAACAACATCCCCTAAATCAACTAAGCGGTATTTTCACATCTTAATAAGACAGTTCAGAACAAATGGATTACTGAGGTTTATTTCCCTCACCACCATTAATTGGTCCTCGCAAATTGCTGAAAAGATGCCATTGATCACAAATCAACTGCAAATCAGTTGCTTAAATATCTCTTTCAGTGGGTGTTGTTAGAAATTCGAAATCGATAGCGAATAAACTGCAAATCAGTTGCAATGGCGCACTGTCGACTGCTTTTTTTTCAAGACGTGCATGAAACGAGAGTTGTGATTGAAGAGTGATGATTCTATTGTATCTTTCTAGCAACACCCTCATAGGGAAGCCAAGGTGGCGATCATACAAATTAATCTTTTTGATTGTGTAGTAGTGGCGCCGTAATGTAGTGCTTCTGACTCTCGCCTTTCAACCAGAGGGTCGTAGGTTCGAATCCAACCCATGGCGTTAATTTCCTTCAGTAAGAAATTCATCCACATTGTGCTGCACTCAACCCAGGTGAGATGAATGGGTACCTGGTAGGAAGTTATTCCTTGAAAAAGCTTATGCGCCTAAATAACGCTAGTGTAATAATGCTGCAATTATTGTAGAGCGCTTCGGGAATTCTAGTGAAGAGTCGATAAGCGCTATGTAAAAGCCTTCATTATTATTGAACAAAAAACAAGGACACGTAGAAGATAATAAGTAAATTATGTTGTCATTGATCTCTTGATCGTCATTGAATAAAAGGTCACTAGTGAATTGAGCGAGCATGTTGTTTTAATTGGCAAGGACCAATCGCATTATAGGAAGTGTGATCGTTACATTTCCAAACATCAAAACCTCTTAGGAAGTACCATGATCTCTAATTTTACATTTTTCCAATAGAAATCTAAATCAACTGAGCTGTATTCTCACACCTTCGTATGAAAAAGGAAGTAGATTATTGTTGTTTATTTCCCCCACCCTTAATTGGTCCTCGCCAATCGCTGAAAGATGAATTCATCATAAATCAGCTGCTTTCAAGCGCTGTCTGCACTTGCTTTAAGACGTGTATGAAACGAGGTTTGTGATTGGAGAGTGTCGATCCGACCGTATCTTTGTAGCAAATACCCATGTAGTGTAGAGCAGTCAAGGTGGCACTTTCTATCAAGTCACTCTGCTACAGATATTCTTTTCCTATCAAGTCACGCTGCTACAGATTTTCTTGGTGGTCATTATACAAATTACTCTTTTTTGAAAAACAATCGGGGCACGTAAAACATAGTACCAAAAAAAAAACTTTTGTCATTGATCAGCATTGAATAAAAGGTTACTTGTAAACTGAGCGAGCATGTTTTAAAATTGAGAGGGCAACTCAAGTTTCTTGGTGTGTGATCGTTACATTTATAAATATCTAACCCTGTCAATAATGAAGTCATCTCTAAACTGACCGTTTAGATTTCATATTTTCCCTATTAGAAATTTAAATCAATTGAGCAGTATTTTCACATCTTCATAAGATAATTGGGAACGAATAGATTATTGTGGTTCACCGCTGTCAAATAAATAATTGAGTGAGTATACAGTGCAGATTTGAGAGTGGCATGCGATTTAGCAACAGATTGGTGTATTTTTCGTGAACACCAACCATACGGTAGTAATAATAGCATCGCTAAATTTAAAGTAATTAAAGTCTAGTACTTAAACAATTAAATGTATTGCTTTATTGAAATATAAAAACTAATAACATTAATATCAGTTTAATATTTTTTCTTGTGGACAGAATAGTTCAAGATTTAGAAAAAAGAAACAGGACAATTGCGAATAAAGCGAAGGAAATTTTAAATCAAGTCATCAAATAGACAAACAAAAACAAACAGAAAAGAAATATATAGGGGGTCCGGGCCCCTATCCTTACTCACCCCAGCCCATCCCCCTCCATGTTCCGCTGATCCTGCTTACTTGCAGCGTGGTATACACGAGCAAACTAATAATGATACTCTAGTTGATTGATATGCACCAGTGTTATCCATTCACTAACTTTTGCTACATGAAGGGCGACACAGATTACATTGGACATTAAACTTAATCCAGTTTTTTAAAGCGTAGGGTTCATGTGGCAGTCTTTTATTGACGGTTGTGTCGAACAGCACGTACATCTTCTTATCCGTACCAACGCTACACAGCCGATGACAGAACTTAAAGAGCCCTATAACGATAACCATAATAACTTGTCCATATTTTCACGAAATGATGGAAATGATGGAAATTAGTATTTAGCAGTTTTCAATGCTATTAGTATTTGATTTACGTAGCCTATAGTAGCCTATAGGGATACTGTTTGTACATGTGTATGTATGTGTATGTATTTGTATATATGGTGAAATGGGCCACCCTGTATAAATATCAGAAATAAATAAATAAATAAATGTTAACGAAAGATTCAATATCAATGAAAATATATTATTTTATAAAATCAACACGTATTTCAATAGAATGCCCCTTGCATTGGTGTCGGAATATACTAGTCTGCATGCCCAAACCATTTGGCTTTCGTTAAACACTGGCGAATCATATCGTGACGTGTACGATTTGATTACGGTCAACCATAAAAACTATCTTGAAGCGAACTACATAAAACGACTAGTTGGAAGGGTTGTTTTGAAGCCATTAATATATCTTGTCAAATTGAACTGATTTCTAGTTTTTTATGGTCCAAGTAAGACAAATGCTAGGTTTCAGTCATTTGTTATCCGTCGGGCATACATTTTCTGTAAACGCAAATAAAATGTGTGACTACGTCTTTAACGAAGGTCAAACACTCGTCACAGTAGATAATCTGTTACGAGTCGGTTTCTTGTTACAGATTCCTTACAGCATCGGCGGGATGCCTTCCGCGTTAGAGGGACACAGCAAGGGCATCACCAATGGAACAATTCTTCATCTCCCTCTCTCTCTCTCTCTCTCTCTCTCTCTCTCTCTCTCTCTCTTACAAACACAAACACCGAAACACACAGGTGAACATCCGCACATACACACATACGTAACTCTCCAACGTACACACACTCAACAGGCACAGATATATCTAAACGCAACCACAGACATATGAACATCCACTCATATACACAGACATAGCTCTCCCATGTATGCACACAACAAGTACAAATACATTTACGCACACACACACACACACACACACACACACACACACACACACGGATCTTTTTTTCTAGTTCTCACACTGACAAGAACACGCAGTATACATCCATTCATCTATTTTCTCTTTCTAAAGCACACCCATTTTCAATTATTTCTTCACTTTGGAGCATTTGCACGCACGCACACACGTATACACACACCTATCCATACAAAGAGACGTACGTAACAATAACCATCCCACGTAATTAAACCCATCACGCACTATCGCACATATACACACACAAGCATCCGAACGCATGAGCATGCACATACACACACACACCCACATACATACAAATGCATACACATATTCAATATCTCGAACACTTGTATTTTCTCAAGCATTTTCCTTTTCTCGAGCACTATAAACATATTTACAATTATTAATTTTCTCTCTTTGAAACACAAACACCCAAATACACACACAACATAATACTCATTCACTCTCCCAATTTTCCCACATCGAGTAACCACATACACACAAACATACTAAACACATCATCATAATGTAAGCCCTAATGCTAACACGTAGATGCATTAAAGTTGAATACACTTGGGATCGTTAATAAAGGCTTATTATATATGAGTATGGTCCTAGAGGTGTATATAACACTTTGGGATTCATTTCCGTTCATAAATATATCATTAACATCAGAAAAATGAAATTTTCTGATTTACCCCCCCCCCCCCACGTAGTTCATTGCGTGGGGTCGTTTCCGTGAGCGAGTGCGCCTATTTTGTTGTGACGTCATGAGGTAGCTTCCATCGATTCGACCAGTTGTTTTATGTACGCTTGTATACTAAAATCCATGTTTTTTAAGTGAGGTATTTAGACTATTTCAAACTAATTTGTCACAGAAACAGTACGAGGATAGAATAAATGATAAACAAAGGATAACAAAAGGATAGACATTATAATGCGGATGGAATAAGTAATTTTCAAGTTTGAAAAGAACGATTTTCCTTCAATTTAAAAGCCTTGTCATCTAGAGGGAATTCGAAATTCAAGCCATGGAGTTAATGAATACCCTTGAGTGCTATTTGCTTTTGATTGTCGTTCATGTTTTCTGCTTTAGCATCAAATGTCAATGATGGATATTCCTTTTCTGTGAAGTTGATATTACAACAATCACTTTTTTTGTACAAATTATTATTGCGTGTGTACAAGGCGATGTTTCACCCAGTTAAAAAGACGTTAAAATTAATTTGAAGACTACTACTATCCGTTCTTGCGCGTAATGATTCATAGTATTACGCATTTACGCGTACTCACCTGAAACCAATCGTTCTTAAGTCTTTCGTAACTTGGTGAGGCACCGTCCTTGGTGATTTTTCACCAAATTGTTCTTAAAGTAATGGACGACTTAAAACAAACTTAAGCACGTTAAGGAGTGTAATATGCAGAATATTCTCGATCATTCAGCACAAGAACTGATACCCGTAGTATGTATAAAGTCACTCTTAATGTCTTTCGTAACTTTACGCACGACTGGATCAAGTTCATGTGCTGAAAGATCAAGTATCTTATATGCGTATTACAATTGTTAACGTACTCCCGTCTTTCTAAAAGTCGTTCGTAACTTTAAGAACGCCCATTCAGGGCTATCTGAAGTAAGGCCCCCCAAAGTAAGATTGTTGAATGTTTTGTCCCAAATGCATGCAAAGATCTGACAACAATTTCTTAGGATACATGTTTGCAGCACATAGCGATTGAAGATGACCATGAAAAGTCAGTTAATGATACCTCAAGGCATGTAGGTCAAATACAGCATCTTGAATATAGAATGACAATAAAATGCAGAGGCCCCTGATAGACAATGCAGATGTAACTTGATGAAGACAGAGAGAAGAGAGAGTCTTGCGACACGGGAATACAGAAGGAGCTATAGAGAGAGAGAGGGGGGGGGGGG
>BQKZ01000318.1:49480-60234 GCA_036244855.1 Temnopleurus reevesii
GAATCGCATGTCGTCTTTTCCTCTTTCTTTCTTCAGCCTCCTTTCGTGCTTTAACAACCCGACTTCTGTTCAACCAAACACACAAAAAGCAAAAATGAAATTGTAACTCATCTGTAAATGCTCCCATTTGCGCTATTTAAGAGCTATTTCATCACCTATTATGAGCTAATTTGTGCGAGCTCGTCCGACCAAATATATGCTGAATATGAAAAAACGTGGACCGTTGACTTTGTGTTCATCAAATAATTTCATGATAATTTATAATAGTAATAATAATAATATTTTGCATTTATAAAGCGCCTTTTCGTAAGATTCAAAGCGCATTATAACAGCATTTTCCATATTCCATATTCTACATAAAACACATCGAAGATATTGCCAAATATAATTGATTATATTGTTGTGTACTTTATGAAACACGCAACCAACATGACCGGCCCAGTACGGCCGATTCACACCTTTGCGCTTTCAACTTGCATCGGCCAAGGCTTTTTTTTTAATTAAAAACGCTCCCCGAGCGTACGTATACGCGAGTCAGACGGTGGACTGACGTTCCTTTTAAAAGCGTACGCCGAACGCCAGTCCATCGTATGACCTGCGTCCTTGTGCGTCCAGGGAGCGTTTTTTATTAAAAAAAAACGTTGGTTCAACGCAGGCTAAAAAGGCAAAGGTGTGAATCGGCCTTAATGTGCATTGTCAATATCTTTGGCATTGTTCACATGCAAATAGCAAATTTGTCGGGCGCAATATTCAACAGCGTGATAATGGCTTAATTAGGCACTAAGTGGTGAGCAAAATGTCGAATTCCATTGATCTCCTGTATGAAGAGATTGTGCTTTGAATATGGCATGCTGAAAGTGTATGGATCTATGATCGTTATGTAAAGTCAATAAGGCAATATACACAATATTATGCAATCGTATCAGATTATTTTTTTTTTTGGTCAAACTAACAGTGACGGGCTATCTGGTTATATTTCATCTTTACACTTCTTTTGGGACCGACTTAGTATAGTGTAAACAACTTTTACAAAGATACAAAATGGTATCCTCTTATCATGCCTACACAACACATATGTTTAAATAGATATATATATTTCATTTATCTATCTATTTGAGCATATTCACATATGCACAGAAGTTCAGCACACGGTGTTTTACATCAATATCATGACGGTAGACAAAACGCAAACTCAATAGAATACTAAAGGTTACAATATAGAATTACCCTAAAGTAATAATGATAATAATGATACACGACATTTATATAGCGCTTAATACGAAGTATTTCTAAGCGCTCTGTGCATTATTGCCCGGTGAAAAGACCATAACATACAATGTAATAAGAAATTAAAGTACATTAAACGCATTCTAGACTAAAAGAACAAATGGCTGTAAATCAAGATCAATTACAAGATGAGGGAACAAATGATTATGCCCTAGATAGTAACAACAGAAAATGAAATATCATGAAGAATATACAAATTATTTGTATTTATTGATAAGACAGAATAAACCGGTCATGTGTAGCTCAGTGATAGAGCGTCTGCCTCATAAAGGGGAGGTCGTAGGTTCGATCCCCGGTCGAAACATACCAAAGACTTAAAAAGATGGGACAATCTGTCTTCTTGCCAGGCGCTCGGCATTTAAGAATGGAGAAGGGTAATAATAACTTTATGTTATGTTATGCAGGGCCCCTAGAAGAACAGCTTACATCTGAAAGTGGCTACCTTGGGTAAATAAGAGGTATTATTTTTATACAATAATGCACTTACCCTATCCTGAGCAGCAGAGCAGTAAAGGCAAAACACCCAAGCACAATTGATAAAGATGTAATCAGCACAATGTTGTTTCGGGATAAACCTACGAGAAAATGTGATAACAATTCTATTAATGAGATCATCGGAATTACATTTTATAAATTGAATTGAATAAGTGAATTGAATAAAACATTTATTCCTTTTTTTGAAAAAAATATTATAAACATTCATAAGAAGATAACATGGTACAAAATTATATAAAAGAGGCCGCCTTAACAAAAAACAAACAAGAGACAAAATATATCTTTTTATAAACCAAAACGAATAAATCAAAACGAATATCAAAAAGCAAATAAAAGACAAAATATATATTTTTATCAAGAGAAACAAATAAACGAGAACGGATGGAGCATCATCTAATTTATCTATATAAAAGACAAATGAACAGTTAATATTTTCTTCCTTTTACATTTAAAATCCAGAGAAAACATTTGCTGCTACAAAGATAATAATAATACTAATGATTACATAATTTATATAGCGCAGTCATTGTATTGATATACTCTACTGCGCTGTGATGTTAGGGTCTGTGGATATTGTTACTAACAGAATGCATAAAGGCACAAGATACTATTGAAAAGCTTCAAGAAATAAATGAGTTTTCAACAAGTTTTAAAAAACAGATGGAGATGATCTTATTTTTATTGGCAATTTGTTCCAGAGTTTGGGGCGCAGTCACCAAGTGTCACTTTTGTTTTAAGGTGTGGTAGTTTTAAAATAAGTTTGTCCTGTCTACTTCGTAAAGTATGGGAATAATTTGTTCGACTTAAACGATACTAATTAAGACAAGGTGCTTTAATACGATAGATAATGAGTACTTTATCCTTTTCTATTAATTGCAGATCTTAATGATGCTACACCTCCCCCCTAAGGAAACTACTATGACCATCATTACCATTGTAACGAGTGGATTAAAAAATATTTGTTGCGTTTATTCTCATCGGACAAGATATGTAACCTAGCAACGAAATGAAAAAGTTCGTCGAGTCCCCGGGTTACGTAACAGTATTATTTCAAACAAAACCATCGAGATAGCTCTTAAGCGGAATCTTGAATTTCCTTTAACAGCATAGACAAGTCTGTTATTGTAGATAATGAAGCAGTACTTATATGACAAATACTCTTGTTAGACAAACTAATTAAACTATAAGTGTGAAAATCTAAATGAAATTTTTGATATTATCAGCAAATACATTGTGCTCAACTGTGGTTTTTTTTTGCGAATGATATACATTTCCATGCATTGTGGTTATCATACTAAAGGCTGATTTACACCAATGTGTATTAAGCCTGCGTCGGTCAAGCGTTTTTTAATGAAAAAAAAACGCTTCCCAAAAGCACAGTATACGCTGATCATACGGTGGACCGATATTCGGCTTGCACTAAAGGAGCGTAGGACGAAAGTCAGTCCAACGTATGACCTGCGTCTTTGTGCGTCCAGGGATCGTTTTCAATTTCCCCTGGGCCGACGCAGGCTAAAATCGCAAAGGTGTGAGTCGGCTATATAGCCGACGTTTGCCCGACGTACAAGGAATTTAGCAAATGCATTGGCGTACGTAGAATATGTTATGAGGACGTTTGGCATACGTTTAAGAGCTCGTCCTGTATAAGTAACGTGAGGGTTTTGAGAAAATATTGCAAACAGAACAGTATTTGACGTATGCCCGACGCGTGGCTCATAGGCCTGCATAAGTTGGTTGACAAAACGATTGGCGACAAACGTACACGAAACATTATTCAAATGTTATTCATAAATTCGAACACCGGACGTTGGAGTAACGTATATATGCCTGACGTGTAAGCATTTTTCCAAAATCAATATTTTACAATTTTAAAACTAACTTTCAACAAAGAGCTTTGCGGTACCTTTAAATGCTTAGATGCGTTTTCTATTGTTTTCAGGTAAACGTGACAAACAAATCAACATAAATTCACTGTTTAGGGTTCTTAATCGTTAAAGTTTGAGAGTGTGCATATTCTTTCAACTATTGTCAAGTAATGTAGACGACAACAACAATCCAGATTCAATTTCTTAATTGAAATTCATGAGGATGGGAGGCATTTTGATCTGTGTCATGAATATAAGAAAATAATCTGAGGCATAATATCTTTGATTCTAAGCGAAGAGCAGTGAGATGGATGATGATATTTATATCATGTTTAATGCCGAACTCTATGATGATGATTGCTAAACTTACAAAGATTTTGAGATAGATGCTAGACCTTATACCGGCATTATATTGACATGATATAGGACACTTAGCGGATTAGAGAAGGCACTTTAAATCATAACTCACGTCTTGGATATCTTAGACACAAAAATTCATATTACTTGGGATAGAAATGCAATTTGCATGTATGTTATTTAAAACGGCCTTCCCCTACCACAAAACAAAAATTATGAAACACACAATCCGATACAAGTTATTGCAGAACATAGAATGATTGTACAATAGAGAAAAATAATATCACATGGAAAGAACACAACTTTGAATAAAATAATAATATAATAAAAAGTTGACTTTGGGAGCGCCAGCCACTCCCCCCCCCCCCCCCCCCCCCCCCCCCCCCCCCCCCACCCGGGGCNATGCAATGTGCTCCCTACCACATAATCGGCCGCCACTCCTACATCTTTTGTCCGATTGCTCTCATTGCTTTGGTGACTATTTCTAGAATCTTATTGCAGATATTGAAATACAATTTGATTTTTTTTATCGCAGATTTCCTTATGCATTGGTAATTATGAAACAAAAGGCATATTTGTCTCTTGTTCGAATGATTTCAGTTTCCCATCTCCAAACTGACCCAAACTTGACCCAACGGGAAGCCTTGTGGTGTAGGCGCCGTGGTGTAGTGGTCATGACTCTCGCCTTTCAACCAGAGGGTCGTAGGTTCGAGTTCCACCCATGGCGTTAATTTTCTTCAGCAAGAAATTCATCCACATTTTGCTGCACTCAACCCAGGTAAGGTTAATGGGTACCTGGTAGGAATATTTATTCTTTGAAACGCTAAGTGCGCTAATGAAGTGGATGCCGAGCTAAAGCCAGGGTAATAATGCTGCAATTGTAGAGCGCTTAGATAATTCTTCATAAAGAGTTGATAAGCGCTATACATGTATAAAAGCCGTTCATCACTATTATTATTATTCAATCGACTTTGTTCTATTTCATGACATTTCCAACATAAAACCCGATATAGAATTAACATGAAATGCAATCACATTGGATGAGATATATATTGTACAAATACAGATAATCATAATGATTACTGAAGTGATACAATCTAAACATCAGGGGGTGTTTCATCAAGATTTGTCGCAGCGACAAGGAATCATTTTCCGACAGTTCCCATAGCAACTGTCAGCGATAGTGCTTTTCATCCAATCACAATCAAGGAATCTGTCAGCGCTGACTAATTGTGTCTGCGACAAATCTTGATGAAACACCCTCAAGTTCTTAAAACTGCAAGAATTCAATATTACACAAGAGATCAGAACAGAAAGTTGGATAAATGAAAAGATGTGTACAAATGAGCAATAGCGAGGTAAAGATAAAGAGGTGGGAGACAGGGACACTCCCTACCCCTGCTACCGATGCCTTGCCATGGAGTGAAAAAAAAGGAAAGGGTGTAGTTTAGAGGCGTGTATCATTAAATTCTGAATATTTACGCCAGAAGAAGAAGAGAGAAAGAGGATCCCCATCTTAACGTCTCCATCCGAAAGACGGTATGCGACCAGGCTTCGAACCCACAGGAAGAACTAACCCAGGTCTGTGACTGTCCCGAACAGCTTGATTTCAGGCGCACGCCACGACTCCTCAGTCTTTAGGGCGATTTATATGCAAACATTTTGTAAGAAATATTACGTCACCACAGAGATTATTAATGTTGAAATATGAAAGTGAGATGCCCCATGGGGGATTACGTATCATCGTGGGATTTATTAATGCAATTATCTCTCGATTTATATGCAGATTTCAAGTAAATTTTCATGTATATGATTTTCCTGATGTATCAATTAATCATGTTAATTGCCGAGTTTATTATTTGTGTATGCTATGGGCTGTTTCCAAGGGAATTGAGTCGAGTGGAGGCAGTGACATGCCGGTTCCTATTTCAAAAGCATTACAAATGAGCATTGCATCTTTCGGAAATGGTTTATATCGTGTTACTTTTAGTGTAAATAGTTATGTTTAAGTTTTATTCATATATAATACACATTGCCGATTTTTGTTACTGTATATGTCCATGTACTTTTTACTATGCAGGACTCCTCGTGATACCAACATCTTGTTGTGAGGGCATCCTGCTAAAAATATTGATCAATAAATAAATAAATAAATGAATAAATAAATAAATAAATAAATAAATAAATAAATAAATAAATAAATAAATAAATAAATATTTTGTAAGAAATATTACGTCACCACAGAGATTATATGTTTAAATATGAAAGTGAGTTGCCCCATGGGGGATTACGTATCATCATGGGATTTATTAATGCAATCATCTCTCGAGCATTATATATAATTGCAGGTTTATTGCCCCTTCGAAAACTGTACGTTCAATTTCTGCCAGAATGTATGTATAAATTCAATTCATCGCATGATTCTTAATCGCAATTATGATTATCATGATTATGATGTCCTCTAAAGCTTATCCCACCTCGTTCAAGAATAGTTTTTGATGTGCCGAGCATTTTTTTTTAAAGAATATTCCACAAGTGAAATCGGAAGTGTTTTAACTTTTCATGTCAATCATGTTTATTATATATTTGCTAGATTTCTATATTTGCTTTTTCAAGCCGAATGAAGAAGTTGTTTTAATTTGAATTTGGAAACACATCTATTATGATATTTGATGAAAATGAAAGTGAATCAATATATAAAAATAAGTAACTAAGCAAATCTTAGATATGACAAGCTTTTGGAAAGTAAGGATAATGTATAAACTAATTGTATCCAATAATTATTATAATAGATACAATGTGGCGCAAAATCCACTTTAAGAATACTCCAGGCGCGCAACTAATGCGAAGAAGGATGCATAGAATACAAGAAAGAATAACACGGAAAGTAACAAGAACAACAAAATCAGATTAACGCTTCAAGAAAGTTTCGCTTTTTTCAAAATCAAAGACGTAATTACAATAATTTGGTCTATTGCCATGGATGGAAATATTTGACATTGTTCCAAAATATTTATCCGCATAGCCAGCTCAAATCCAACTCAGATTACCAAGGGTAAGCCCCGGTCACATAGGACCCCGGAAGCAACACGATTCACCCCAACTCGTTGTTCTGAGGCAGTTAACTGTGAATTAACAAAGAGTCGGGGTGAATCGTGTTGCTTCCGGGGTCCTATGTGACCGGGGCTTCATTTGTCTCAGTTTTTTTTTTATTCTGTGACAATTGTGTTGGAGAAAAGCACGTTACCATCACGTGCTACGTAATTTTAAGGAGATCCCTACTTCATTAAATGGCAGGATCCTTTTATGAGGAAACAAGTATAGGATGTATTTACATGTCATATAACGAAATGTAATACAATGCAAGCCATCTTAGATATTTGCATTCTAATTACCAAATCTATTATCTCGTGTTACAAGCTGACCAGTACAGATGGTGATTATACAGGTATACAACGATGTAACACCAATTAAACGATAAAATAACATATAAACATTACAAGTTGTATGATCTGTTTTGAAATATAAATCTAAGGTATTATTATATTGTTTCCGAAACCTACCTCCTCCGCCGGTTTGCAGAATATCATCCCCAGGCGTTGTCATAAAGCTTCCATTACCATTTGGCATTTCATTCGGGCTGAGTGACGTCACGAATGACGTGATGATCACCGTATTATCATCTTTAGTAGAATTCTGGAGAAATCCGGGATGCGTGGAGGTGTCGTTGTGAGTAAATAGGCCTGTTGTGTTACTTGGAAGAGGCGAAGGAGAAGGCGAGAAAAAAGGCGCCTCTGATGGTGATGCGAGAGGTTGCGATGAGGAGTTTGAAAGAGGGGTGTGGATGGGCGTGGTCGCTACCGGGGAGCTGGTATTGGGGTACATCTGGTCTCGTGGTTTGGGGTAGGGGTCAGAGTTGTGATATGCCGCTGTTGTCAATCTTTCCAGCAGCGTGGTGTTAGCTATTTTAGTGACTACGGACGTTGCACTCGGGCAAGCATGTTTGTAACTTCTTCGGAAGTGAGATAAGAAAAGAAACGGAAGAGTGACCCTTAATTCGACATTTGTATCCCGCGTAAACTGGAAATGAAGTTCGGTAATTACAAAAGTATATCCAAAGTCCAATTGCAGGAAAGTTTGTTTGAGATTATGAGAGGCTGAGGGAAGTGATTCCGGCTGAAGATAGGCTAAAGGCACGTGTTTTATTTCATTTCCAAATGCTGTGTTGTTGTATTCCTTTTCCATGTCCTAGAGTATAAAGATTTATGATAAAAAAAGATGTTGTGTGTTTTAAAGGCACCTTTATATTTCGGAGAATAACATATGAGTCAATTCAAAATTTAAAAGATTTGTTGTTCCAGATTTCCGCACCAAGCCAATAGTAAAATTAACACTTACATAATGTGTCTCCCTTGATGAGATTGATGTGTCCGACTGTTGGACGCCGTAAATATGTCAGAGTTGAATGCAACGAGATATGATGTGATGATGATGATGCAGATTCGTGCGGGAGATAGCGCGGGAGCACAGATTTGCGAAGATTACGGCATCCTGAATATTTGAACCTATACGCTGC
Source organism: Temnopleurus reevesii (assembly GCA_036244855.1). NCBI lineage: Eukaryota > Metazoa > Echinodermata > Echinoidea > Temnopleuroida > Temnopleuridae > Temnopleurus > Temnopleurus reevesii. Next base: position 58,061 of record BQKZ01000318.1, read on the forward strand.
GAGTTACTCCCGAATACCTGGATGGCGTATGAAATATTAATGTTCCGTCGTCGATAAATTATGATATCCCAGCAGACGTTACGTAAACATGACTGTTTGAGCTTCAAAATATGATGTACAAGACGACGGGGCAACCCGGTGTGGTGTGCAGACACAGTGTAATGGCAAGTGAGGAAATCACAGACACGCTAAATGGTGAAACGGGCCGCGTGCGAGATTTGATGATGATTGTGTGGCGTGACCAATTGACACTCTGTGCTGCCCGAGCACGTAATAGTCTGCTACATTCCTGCTGCATTCGTGCATCCGGCATTTGTCTCCACTCCAGTCTCATGTGCGATTAATGATAATTTCAGGCTCGTCCAATATCAATGGCTGTACTTAAAGGCTGGGTCTGCGGCAGAAATATCTAGCTTTGATTAAAAGTAAACTAATCAGACGATCAGATAAAAAAAAATTGAAGCGATTCAGACAATAAATAAGAAAGTTATGAATATTTCAATGATATGTCAGTGATTTTGAACGCAAATTGGCAACTTTTGGTCACATGCACATGCTTTGACATATGCCATGCTCTCCTCTACAAAATTGTTTATTAAATCTTGTTGTTTAAAAACCCCGCTTTTTCAACCTTTGAACCGATTTTTCCCCGTTTTTTCTCGATGGGTGCATGCAGGTACATTTATTCATTCAACCTTTTGATTATTTTCAAGAAATATTCAATGATGGGTCAAAACGGATTCTTGCATACAATAAGCAATGATTAGATAACAGTAAGCTGAACAGTGCATGAACAATGTCATAACATGTTATCAACATTTTGCCATTTGCATAACATTTCTTATTTATTGTCCACTTTAGTTCAATCTTTTGAAACTGTTTGTCAGATTTTTGTCTGCTTATAGGCCCTAATCAAAGCAAGAAATAATGTAAATTTTTAGTGCAAACCCGAAAACGCATATCACAATGCGAACTCAACATCACATGTGTCAATACAAATATAGAATTGCTGGAATATGTTTTATCTACTTTTTTGTTTTGCGATTTTCAAGATGGACGTTTGTCAAATGTTTAACCTTGTCGTGTTTGTCTTAATAGTTCATTGTACAAAACATGCTGAAGTGACAAAATTTACATGATAGTTCTAGATATTAAAACTGTATATGGAATTATTGCTCTCCGAAGAGACATAACAATCGCATTGCATCACGTACTGCTGTAATGGCAAACAGTCCATTACTATAAAATTTTGAATAAACAACTTAACAGATAATCGGTGACCGGACAATCCGTTTAAATCCCACATGAATATCGCCATGGAAACCAAAGATGGAATTTTGCATTAACGTGATAAATAGTGTTTATTACCTTGGATTTCAATAGTATGGTTACTCAGCAAAGTCCATACTCTTCTTTGTAGCGAATTTGCGCTTCCATCATCCAATTTGACCGACATCATGTAACACGATATAATTTTTATTCCGTAAAATTAAGTCGATAACCAATACAATAGTCCTTTGTAACGCTACTTATATCGGAACCGGCTTGTGATCGTTGTTTTCGCACAGTTACGGATCTATTGTCTATGGCCCACTTTATTTTGCAGAAATAATTTATATCGTGTTATACTTTTACTCGAAACCAAATGATCGGAATGTAAACTATTTGATTGTATCTTGAAATTCATTGGAAAACCTATATCATGTATATTCGATGTACAAATAAAGTTATACCTTTCTTCCCTGTGAATGAGAATTCCGGTGAGAACAAACTCAATACCAAACGGTATTATAAATCTAAAACAAAACCACGTTTCCACTGAGGAATATTGTCAGAGATAGAACATATTTATGAAAACGTTTGTTTTCTTCTATCATCTCATTTCTTGCATGTTTCCTATTTCAACATACGTTGAATCCTACAGTTGATTAAAACAAAGAATATGGAAATTTATAAAAACAACAGAAGAGTACAATTGAATTAAAAGCAAGATAATGCGATTAGTAATGTAACGTGCATTGTCATCAGCTATAAATTATACACGGTATATACAGTGTGTCTCAATAAAAATGTAACACTTTTGAAATGGTTGGCAAATTGAGCATATATGGTTTTATGAAGAAATGTTGATATGTATAGAAAGCTGAAGGATTGACCTTTCTAATGATATGAAA
>BQKZ01000318.1:75227-94253 GCA_036244855.1 Temnopleurus reevesii
CCCCCCCCCCCCCCCCTCTCCTCACCAATCACTATTGGAAATTCAAACAAGTTTGCTTTTGTCACAAAAAAATGCCTTCGATAACTTCAGAATGATTACAAAAATTATCAGCAAAGTTCATTTTCCTTTTCTTACAAGTTTTTGTTGTCAGATGTAAACAATCATGACAATTGTTTATATTTCCTATGGCTTTAACATACCTGTTGGTAAAAACAAAAAATATGAGAAACTGTGATTTATGTTAATTCATGTGATATCAACTCACAAGTATCTCAGTTTTGCCAAGTGAACGAAAGTGTAATCATCCACTGTGTCGACGAAGTTATAGTTCAGGTCCCTATTCAAGAAAAAGAAATGTAAACGGGGGTTACGATCCTTAAACGTGATGATCGCGTGGGGTTCACAGTTCACAAACCTTTCCACAGACCAGATTCCGACTATTTTGCTGTTTTGTTTTAGACGATCAGTTCTTCATCATCCATTTTAATGTATTTATTTATTTATTTATTTAAAACGGTTCAAATTCACAATATCTTTCGCGGTCTAATGGCTGAATTGCAGATATATATACAAGAATATATATAATGACAAATTGAATGAACAGCGAAATAGAATTGAACACTTACAGAATGTAGGGGTATATATTAAAACTTGATTTGATATTTACAATTAATAATTAATATTTTCATTTAATATTAGGGCTTTGAAAAACATGTGGCTAAGATGTGGCATTAAAATAATGAATACATCATGTAAGTCATTCTTACATTTCACTGTTATGATAGAGAGTGCAAAAAAAGAAAGAAAGAGGTGCACGTTCCGATGAAGGGAAGTGAAAGAGAGAAGGGGAAGAAAGAGGGAAGGAGCGGGCCAAATGAGGATTTAGTGATTATAAATAGTGCAATGAGAAATGAATTAGTTCTCTCATTTGTTTTACTGTTAACATCTACAACTTGAATGAATCACGTAATATGTGTATTTTGAAACGGTGTTCACATACTTTCAGGCACAATTGTTTAAGAAGAAAGGATATTTTAACCCATTTATGACAGTAATTATTTTACAACAATTCAATCATTATTCCATCACTAAGTTGGCGACACAAAGTTTAAATTGGCAACACTGAGTTTAAATTCTCTTTTTAGAATGTTCCAATTAGAAGTTGTATTACCAGATCTGTTTCATCGAAAAGCGTGTTAAAAAAATCAAACTTGCCCATTTAATTTTGATATGATTTTAGAATTCATTGGCAACGCTTTGATTTAAAAAAAATCAAACTTGCCCATTTAATTTTNGTTCATTTTCCTTTTCTTACAAGTTTTTGTTGTCAGATGTAAACAATCATGACAATTGTTTATATTTCCTATGGCTTTAACATACCTGTTGGTAAAAACAAAAAATATGAGAAACTGTGATTTATGTTAATTCATGTGATATCAACTCACAAGTATCTCAGTTTTGCCAAGTGAACGAAAGAGTAATCATCCACTGTGTCGATGAAGTTATAGTTCAGGTCCCTATTCAAGAAAAAGAAATGGAAACGGGGGTTACCATCCTTAAACGTGGTGATAGCGTGAACTTCACATACCTTTGTTTTAGACGATCAGTTCTTCATCATCCATTTTAATGTATTTATTTATTTATTTATTTATTTAAAACGGTTTATAATCACAATATCTTTCGTGGTCTAATGGCGGAATCGCAGATATATATACAAGAACACATATAATAAAAAAAATTGATTGAACAGCGAAGTAGAATTGAACACTTACAGAATATTAAAACTTGATTTGATATTTACAATTAAGAATTTATATTTTCATTTAACATTAGGGCTTTGAAAAACATGTGGCTAAGATGTGGCATTGAGCACAAAATAATGAGTACATCATATAAGGCATTCTTACATATCACTGTTATGATAGAGAGTGGAAAAAAGAAAGAAAAGAAGGGAGGAAGGGAAGTGAAAGAGAGAAGGGGAAGAGAGAGAAAAGGAGCGGGCTAAATGAGAATTTAGTGATTATAAATAGCGCAATGAGAAATGAATTAGTTCTCTAATTTGTTTTACTGTTAACATCTACAACTTGAATAAATCACGTACTATGTGCTTTTTAATAGGGGGTCACATACTTTTAGGCACAGCTGTATTAGAATGAAGGATACCCATTCAGGACAGTAATTATTTCATAACAATTTAATCACTATTCCATCCCTAAATTGGCAATAGTAACTTTAAATTCTCCTTTTAGAATATTCAAATTAAAAGTTATTTTACCGTATTGAAACTTTTTCATCGAAAAGCGTGTTAAAAAAGTTAAAAATTGTCCATTTGCGTGAAAATAGAAATTTTTAAATGATGTCTGCCTTGCCAATTTGAGAATTCCTAGCTATTTTAGTGATTAATTCATTAAATAAATTGTCTGCGTCCCGCAACGAATGGTGACAGAGTAAAACTGGACAGATATAGTGTAGCCTTTTTTTCTCTCTTTCTGCTCATGCATCTGATACATTTCTTTTAGTCGACCCTTCACTAAAAGTTATTTAACCAAAACACAAAACGTACTCAATCGTCCTGAAAGGTCGACTTAGCAACATTTAGAATCATTCCATACTTACAGACTTTGTAGTGATCGAAACGGCGAGAAAGTATCAGCCTCAAGATGTTTGATACGATTGTTACTGATTTTCCTAAATTATGAATTCAAAAAGATAAAGGGAAATCAGTCATAATTGTCGGTGTTTTCACAAAGTGACCGAATCCATAGGATATTATTGCATGAAATCATGGTGATAATATACGCGCTCTTTCATCAGCATGCATTTCAATACGATGCCCTTTAAATTGTTGCTTCATCTGGATTACTTTGCTTTCATGCAACAGTACCACTTTGCTATCGTCATCTGATGAAAAAAGGTCGCAATATCAGTATTGGGAATAATAAAAATTGTAATGATGATTGCAGCACCAGCAACGCCAGTAATTTTGATAATGAAACTGATATAAATGATAAAACGGAACTTTCGCTTTCCTTGGTATCATGCGAGTATATGTTAATGTTTAGTCCCTTTGCACATATCGGTACAATAAAACGTTTATAGACTCCTGATACAAAAAAAACTAATGCGTATCTCAACCCTATCCAGGTCCGGACCTGGGAAGGTTTCGACGTCTACAGGAGATTATAGTTCAAATTCTAAACGATTTTTTGAAAGCGCTATATATCTTCCCGATTGATCTCTTTTCTTTCCATTGCTGCCAGTCCGAAAGAGGGCGCGACCCCAAGAATTCACGGGCGCCGAAACAGACCCAACATTCTCACGTTCTGTACAAAGATATGATCACGCCATCTATCGGTCGTGCTCGTATACCACTGGGGCAGAGCAATTAGGAAACCGTTCAGAATCTGAACTAAGGAGATTAGCACTTTGCTGACATGGTCATTAAAGAGCCTTCTTACAATGGCCTCCATCCCCAACCCAAGATGTTTCACGTGGGTCCATTGCCTCTCAGAAATGTTGCAAAGAAACAAACAGACTTACAGAATTATATAGTCCTCTGTCACACACCATTGATTCTCAGTGTTACATATTTTGTGCAGTTTATTTGGACCTCCAAAATGCTCCAAAATGCTTACCTAGAACCTCGCCGTGTCCGGACCTGGGAGGGTTCTTGGTGTGCAAATATTCCCGGTATAACAGGGATCATAAAGCCCTTAACCAATTTACAACTGGAACCGGGGGTGTTTCATCAAGATTTGTCGCAGAGACAATTAGTCAGCGCTGACAAATTCCTTGATTGTGATTGGATGAAAAGCACTATCGCTGACAGTTGCTATGGGAACTGTCGNGTCCGGACCTGGGAGGGTTCTTGGTGCGCAAATATTTCCGATATAACAGGGATCATATAGCCCTTTAACCCATTTACAACTTGAACCGGATGGTCTGTGCACAAAGTCTTTGTGAATTAAAGAATTCAGTTGACAATGGGTTAAGTGTTAGCTGGGTAATTGGAAAAGGACAACTTACAAATATCTAAGTCTGGTACATCCTTCGAAAGAGTCTGGTCCGAGTTCTTCAATTTTGTTGTCATACAGATACCTCCAAAATAATCAAAATAAATAGGCGAAAAAACATTGCTTTAGATGTAAATAAATGTTTACATGATGGTATTTTCGTCTAAACGTTCTATAAACAGCTTTAATCTAATATGAACTATATGAGAATGAAAAAGATTTCCACCGGCACGGTTAGTTAATAAATAAAAAAAATGAAAGGCAGAAAGAAAAAGCGGAAGAGACAAATTTTGTAAATATATATATAAAAAGATAAAAATGATGTGGTTTAACCCTCAAATAAGAAAGAAAGTCTTTCTACCATGGCTACTCTTCAAGTTCTTCAGGTACCATGACACGAGACGAAAAAAGATAGAAAATATATCTTATATATCTTACACATATTTCAAAACAGTAGCAGATCTTCTTATGAACTGATTCTCCTTTAAAATTTGAATTTGAGCCTTTTTTTAATCATGATTAACGCTCCCTGTCGGTAATAATGATATTTCGCTAATAAAGCGGGTGAAGAATGTACAAACTGTGTACAACAATTGTGAGACTCACTTCAAGAATATATATTTATCAAGTTCTTTTTACATACAGTTGTCTTAGCTGACTTAAGGCTGAGAATGTTCCAGGTAAAATCTTGGTGATCTCGTTGTGTTCCAGTTTCCTGGAGGGATAAGAAGAACAAACATCTAGAGCAAGATTGAAAATTGCATCAAAATTCCATAACAATTCTAAGGGGGTGTTGCTCAAAATCAACTGCAAATCAACTGCAACTTTGCCAATTGTAACGCGCATTTTCATTCGCGCACGGTATGCGCATTTAACAAGACACGCATGAAACAATGATTTTGATTGGCGCGTTCCGATCAATTGCAACTTGCGATCAATTGCAACTTTTGAGCAACACCCCCTAAGAGAAATATCAGAAACGGCTATGATAATTACGAAGTCCGATAATATTAAACTTGATCATTATATCAAAATCCCCCTTCCCGTCTAAAAAAAAAAATGAATGGAGGTCGGGTATTCCAAGAAATAATTTTATCTTCGTTCATAGATAATCAGTTGTCATTTCTTAATCTCCATATTTTATATGTTTAAGAATAGTTAACGTCTGGAACGAGAAGCATATGTACCGTCCTAGTCCTTAGACGCCAATGGTGAGTTTTCAAAATAGTTGAACGGTGGCTTGGAGACTTTAAGGCTCCAGCACACCAAACACGGCACGGCAAAACGGCACGGTACTTACGCGCTATCCTGCTTGTTATTGGCCAGCGCGCTCCTCCGCGCAAAGGATGTTCAAAAAATGGCCAATCACAGGGGAGATATTGCGTAAATACCGTGCCGTGATGCCGTACCGTGTTTGGAATGCGCGGGCCTTTAGGAAGTGAGTGCGCATCTGTAGTGTTCAAATTTATAGCTGAGCACATCAGATGCGCAATTGTTATCTAATGCGCATATCAAGTGCGCACTCGTTGTCTACCGTCCAGATGCCACCGTCTACCAATTTTAAAAACACACAGTTATGTCATCTATTCTAAGGTTGGCACTAATGCAACTGTAAGGGATAAAGATTAGTTTATTATATTAATTTCTATAAAAGGCACTTTATCTCTTTCTACGTGCAAATAATAACGCACAATCATATGAAAATATGCTCCCAGTTGTTCAGCGACAAAAGAGATATTTTTTTAATATAATACAAGTCTGTAAAAAAGTACTTTTAAATTTTCTGCATCATTTTCTTCCTAAAGTGAAACCCGAGGGTGGTAGGTTCGAATCCTAGCCATGACGTTAATTTTCTTCAGCAAGACCTTACTGGCTCAACTGCGATAAGAAATTCCTTGAATGCCAAATGGAAGCCTTGCTATAGCCGGGTAAATGCACAGACCGCTCAGGAACACTTCGTATTAGGCGCTATATGAATGTTTTGTATTATCGTTATGAAATGGAGTTGACAAGTTTATTGACTATTATTTAGAAATTCATTCATAAAGTTCTCAATTACGAACGTGTTAATGTAAATTGTTTTGGGACACACGTTTGTACCCGGAGTAATACTTGATTATTGTGCGTTTTACAGAAACTTAACCTTATCGAAAAAATATTTCTGTCTAGAAAAATTTTATGGTGAAAATTTCACAATAATCTATTACTTAAACATGCTTTTCAAAAGAAGTGTAGGAAATGATCAAGGTACTCATAATTGTTGTTCGGTATTTATTTATTCATTTATTTATTCATTTATTTATTTGAACATATTTACAGAGGATAAAAACATAATCAGCATACAAGCTGTTTTACATCATGGTCCTCTTGGTACACAAAACATGAATATATACACAAAGTGGAATAAAATTAGGCAAAGATTAAACTAGAACGATGGACTGATCTATGGCAAAGGTTCAGCCATAAATTAGCCATAGGTTCAGCATAAATTAGACATATGATCAGCATAAAAATAACAAATTCAAGGTGAAAGACAAAGTTCACAAGGTCAGCATGTATCAAGATACTCACAGAAATATGAGATATGATAGCCTTGTGAAAGCTCCTCGTTCGATTGATTGAATTCTGTTGCCACCCAATGCCCTGCACAAGAAAAGAATAGTTTGTTGCTGTTGTTTATGTTGTTAAGCCCGGTCGCATAGGACCCCGGAAGCAACACGATTCGCCCCGACTCTTTGTTAATTCACAGTTAACTGCCTCAGAACAACGAGTCGGGGTGAGTCGTGTTGCTTCCGGGGTCCTAACCAGGGCTTAAAACTTGTGATCAATACATTAAAAAACATGATGTTTTATACAGCGATTTTCAGTTATCATAATGTATTGGAAAGGCATCTGTTTTATGAAGTTAGTGAGCTGAAAACTGATTTTATCAACATGAACTTTCTTTCCGTCTTTCTTGAAAACCTTATTCTTTTGAAGTATAGATTTCCTATATCCCCGAAAAACTATTTTACTACAGTTTTGTAAATCCCTGAAACGCAGGGAAGTTTAAAAAGAAAATCCCATTCATATTGCAGTCCCAATCCCCATCTCACCCCCACCAACACACACAGAAGAAATGTCAGTACGTGCGTCAAACATACGCAAGTATGCATATATTGTAACAAACAGTCCCTGAATTCCAGCTGCTAGAAGAAATTCTTAGGTTCTTGAATTGTTAAATATTTGAGTTTAATTCTTCCACGGACAATGGGCGATATCCAACGATAACGTTGATGGGTCACTTTCGGCTTTCCTAATCCTGGGTGGTGTTTCGCCAAATCGTTCTTAAAGTTACGCACGACTTTAAGAAAGACTGGAATACGTTAACCAGTGGAATATGCATAAGATTCTCAATCATTCAGCACAAGAAATGATACCAGTCGTGCTCAAAGTCGTTCTCAAAGTCGTTCGTAAGTCAGTGAAACACCACCCTGTATGGTAAAGCTGTACTTACAAAAATGTCAGCCATGGCGTTGTAAACACGTTGTTCCGAATAGTATTTAACTGGTTTCCGCTTATGATCCTTCGAGATTTAACAAGATGAATAAATATATTTTACTTGCAATTTCATTGATCAGGGAAGGTCCAGGGAGATATCATCCCTGTATTTAAGATGTCCATTATGAATGTGATATAAGAATAGGAGAAGTCACAAAACAGAATGATCCCGCCCTGTTGCCATACATATTCATCATAAAATCTAACTAGATTAAAGTTTTCTTGAATCAATGAATTTGTATAATTTTGATTGAAAACAGAACTAACCATAAACATCATATTAGGAAACCGACCGTAATAATTGCATTTTTTCGATGCAGTTTCAGAGCAGGGAGGAGTCAGTCTGCTGGTGTATACAACTAGACAAAAATGAAGAAATACCCCCCCCCCCCTTAAGAACAGGACATAAAACTAAATTTTAAAGGTATATATATTAGATATTAGTGAATAAAATAACTTTGGTTTAATTAATAGGTTAATATTTTGCCCCTTACGCAAATTGATATGTGAAAATTTCAAAATAATATTTCCAGTCGAGTTTGGCCTATGAAAAAAATTGAATTTGAAAAACTAAGCATTCAAAACCCTTTTATATTATTTACTAATGTGGGAATGTTTCCTCATTACCTCATATAGCCATAAGTTTGCAGCAACTATAGATGTATGCTATTATAAACTTTGTGTTCCATAACTGATGGAAGGATACAGAAGCACTACTGCCGTTAACATGGTTAAAGATATTCATTTCAAATGTTTTGAATGATTTTTTTTCTGCAGCAACATCTTTACAGATGGCAAAAATGATACTTACAAATTCTGCAGGAATATCATCTTTGAAAATGTTCCCTCCTGAATAGATTGTATTTTGTTCGGACCTATACTCCTTCGAATATGATAAAACGGCAAAAAATTAAACCAATTTCATGTCCAAATCTGTGCCCGCTGATTAACCGAGTACATGTAAAAATACTTTTAATCGAGCGAAATATTTTACATGTATTTATCATACTTTGAACAAAAAAAAAAGGAATATCGATAACATTTTTTCTTTCAGGTGGAATTTTACTCGTTCGATCGCGTCAACATTTTTTTTTTGGGGGGAGGGGTATTGCTAGTTTAGACTCTGGCCGTTCATTACAAAAAGTCTACACGCGACGGCGGACAAACACTTAATGAGGTATGATGTCATTTTTGTCATTAACATACAGCCAATAATAACCCGTTTCAGAGAGTGGATAATGAATATTCAATAACCTATCACGCATTGACCTCGCGCTCCAAAGGCATTTAACCTATCAGCGTGGCGTATTCCGGTGAGACTCAGGCTAAACTGACATGGCTTATGAATATTGAAAAGGTACCGATGGCGAAGTTTCACGAAATTCCTCCAAACATACGTACAAATACACGTGAGTATTTGCTACGATTCACTAGTTAGGTGCATTGTTAAAATACATACATCCTGGCAGTGAAACAGCCCTCCCAAAACTTTCTTCAGGCTCACAGTAAGTGGCGCGCCTCGTCAATGTAAAATTGCGTGTTGTAGTTGCGTTTTAGTGGAAAATGACACCAAATTTTCAACTCGAAAGGTACCGATGTACAATTTTCACAAAACTCTACAAATGAGGTATCTAGAGCAAGCTTGAAATCTAGATTTGTATGAAAACCAGGTGCATTTAAGCGAAAAGACATATTCTGGGAGATATGAGTTCGTAAAGTCGAGAGTCCGTGTATAAGTCCTATACCTGATTGTGCGCTCTGTGCGGTGCATTAAGAACGCTCGTTTCCTATGGAAGATGTCCGCGCACTTTTTGTAATGTTTTTATCTTTCCCCTCTCCCTCTCTTGTACTCCTCCTATTCATGCACTCAACCCCACGGACGGCGCGATCCCCTCAGATTCACTTCCCCGAGGGTCGGAAAGTGAACGAATGTCACCGTCTTGACTATTGGGGGCGTTTCACTGGTGATCAGATATATCACGTAAACAGTCCAGGCAGTGGACTACGGTATTGCATGCTTTTCGTGAATTTTTTTCACGTCATTTCAGTAAGCAAACTTCAAATTGTTACATATATCCAATCAATAAAAGAGAGAACGATTTTGTCAATGTGTGACAATCTATTAGGGGAATCTCCAATCCTAATCAAAAGATAGAAACAAATCCTCGACATGATAAAACGAAAAATAATTATTCAAATGGCGTGATCAATTGCATTATTTTTAGCGAGTATATAAATTCTTTGTGAAGTTCATAATTTTAGACAGTGTGCTAGTTGTGTTTGCCAAAGGATCATAAAATTCGGGAATTTTGTTAAAATTCGTGACCCTGCACAAGAAGGATAGGACATTTGCATTCCGCTTTTGGGTCATAAACAAAATAACCCTCATAATCATTGGTCGAAGACGCAAACTTATCGACCACTGAAAACTTCTTAAATTCCATAAATAGTCGCAACTATTGAGCACTTGGTCTATTTAAGAGTCACCATCAGATCTGAGAAAAATACTCACAAACTTCTCAGCCTGATAATTACACGGACATGACGGAAGGAACCAGTAGTCAGTATGGATATGGTGTTGCCATTGAGAATTCTAAGATTTAATGAAACAATAGGTACATCTTGTGAAAGGAACAACTCTTTTCAAATACTCAATACAACATTGCTTTACATATAGAAGAGATCCATGCTTCCAAATGGTTTTGCTAATACTTTTTTTTTCACAAAAGAATGAGGTCCTCACTTCTTTCTCCACCGCCCCCCCCCCCCCTTCGTCTGATTTTGCTTTGGTGAATGCTTATCGACTGATACAAGAGTTGCGAGAGCTTTAACTTGTGGAGCTCCTTTATGTAGGGATATAATTAGACGAACATTAAAAAAAAGAGTTGAACGAAATCGAACATTGAATAAGAAAGTTATGAGTTTTTGAAAGATATTTAAAAACAATTCAAATATTTTTAGCAAATTGGCAACTTTGGATCACGTGACATCAAATAGTGATGACGTAGGTTGCTTTTTAATCCCTCTTTTTTATATCTTTAGAGCAAATTTGTTGATGGATAATGTTTAATACATATTCAACGAATTATGTTCAAGGAATATATAGATTCAAAATAAGTTTTACATGAAAGATGAAATGATAAATTATGGAATAAATATGATTTTGATAAACAATCAATAAGGAGAACATTTATTCATACAATGAATTGCTCTAATTAAGAGAATTTAATTTGCGGTCGTGCAAGCGTAATTACAACATAAAATACAATTTTTTTATTAAATGTATTGTTTATTTAAATCATATCTATCTATAAAATTTTGTTATGTCTTCTTTATAAACAATATTTCAGAAGTTATAATCAAGAATATATATCCGACTATATGAATTCGCCAAGAAAAGGAACTATTTTTGTGTCCAATGGCTTTAAAACATAGCATAAAAAAGCAATGCACTTTATTCTAGATAAGCGACGAACCTACGTCATCAACACGTCATGTCACGTGACCAAAAGTTGCCAATTTGCTAAAAATCTAACTGTTTTCAAAATCTGTAGAAATTTTTCAAATATTCATAACTTTCTTATTTGTTGTCCGTTTTCAATCAAACTTATTTTTATCTGTTTGTCTGATTTTTGCGCTTTCAATCAAAGCAAGACATTTTTGGCATGGAGTCCTCCTTTAAGGAATACGCCCGCGCCCCTCAGTATTGGGGAAAATGTAAAGTTTTTAAGACGGTCACCAGAGCGTCTTTCTCTTACTTTTTGTGATTGGGAAATTCTTTTGATGGTGCAATTCTTTACTTCGCTATGACAAAAAGGATGGAAGTAGTAATCATGTCAAAAGCTTGAATGCATGCAAAATAAACAATACTCACAGTGTTCGAACGTTTCTCAAACCATTCAAGTCGAAGGGCCCTACACTACCTCCAATGCTCCTATATTCAACAGATTAACAGAATATCATTTATTTTCAACAAGAAATAACTGATAATGCTTTTTTAATCGAAAGAAAATGAGTTAGACAATTTTTAATGTTGGGGTACGTTACAAGAAGGTGGTATAGAGTGAATTTGTAATACAAACTCTTTTGAAAATAGGTAAAACTTTTTACGTCAGAAAACCCAGTCCAGCTATTTGTCGATTTGAGAGGATTAAACAATTTCGACAGTTCCTTTCTTCTGCATCCAATTCCACAAAGTTAACGTGGACCAGAGAGAAGAAATAATATTTTATATAGTATTACAAATATCAAAAGCTGCATGGGTTTTTTTTTTTGGGGGGGGGGGTTCTTTTCCTTTTAATATTTCTTATTCTATTCGAAATTGCTAGATTCAAACCGTATTTCTTTTAAGTAGCCCAAAGTAAACAATTTCACTACTTTGATGTTTTTCGTTTCCCAAAATACAAAATTCAGAGTATTCTCCTTTAAAGTCTTAATTAAATGAATCCAAACTTGTATAATCCATGAAAAACCTATGTCAAATAGCGCTTTAATAATGTAAATCATTTATATTGCATTTATTTTCATATTGTTGTATTAATTTGCATTTATTCGAGATGAAATAGAAGGAAATGAAATTCATCAAAAGTAAAAGTTCATTGATAATGCTCTTTCTTTCGATCATCAATCATAATTCTCTCAGTAGTAAAATGCCTGAAAATTCACTAATTTTTAAAGAATGTATACTCTCAACATACCTACAATAAATGAAATACAAACAAGTTACACGTTAGCCAACATGCTTCCTAGGCAATAACCTGGTGGTAAAAAACCAACAGTCTAATTTTCGTTTGCGGTAATTTTATCCCTACTCCATTGCACTGTACCCAGGTGAGATGAATAAGTATCTGGCTAGAATAAACAAACATGTGCGCTGGCTTTTTGCCGGGCTAAATCCTTGCTAATAGTTATACCAAAAAGTTCCTTGAGCATTCTTCAGAGTGGAAACAGACGCTTTGCATATGATATAGTTTTACTACAAACTCAAATAATTAAACATACTTACAATGACGTAAGGCGTGAAAGACCATGCAAGGCATTCGACTGAATAATGGTGTTATTTGAGTGAATAGTCCTATGGAATGAAACAATACAAATAAAAGATGATGAACACATTATTCATAGCAGTGTATCAGGGATGCGTCAATACGTGTTCTTAGTTTTTCGTATTAAGGAATACTGCTGTGTAAACTTACAGCTACATAAAAAATGTCATTTACCAAGATTGTGGTAGCTCGGGTTCTGAACTGTTCCATAATTTCTCTGCACCCCAGCGGTGGTGGTGGATTTAACGGCGCTTCATTCATGTATGAATATTTGCGTCTACCCCATATGGTCTACCCCATACGAGCGCGACCGATAGATGGCGTGATCTAAATTTGTACGGATTGCGAGAATGTTCCTCGCTCGTGAATTCTAAGGGTCGCGCCCTCTATCGATCTGGCAGCAGTGGAAAGAAAAGTGATCGGAAGGATAAAGCGCTCTCAAAAAGTCGCTTAGAATCTGATCTACGGATTGTGGTAGCACAAACAGTGCGACCTCTGCGTCAGATAAACGAACAATTCGAAGAATATTGTGACACCAGTTTTTTTATTCTCTGACCCTTTGAATTTCAGGGGTCACATGATTAGAAGTGGGTAGAGCTCTTTTGGGTGTAAATAAGAGGGAGATTAACATAAGCAAAAAATGAGAAAATTTTAGTCTGAAAAGAGGTGTCATGATTTGCATAAGAATGAAAAAGTGTAAACAAAATCAAATCACTTCCGTTTTGCAAAGTCTACTGAACTGTTGCTGATGCAAACGTGCATGTTCTACAAGTTAAGGTCATTTCCATTTAAAGGACCATTTTGAACGATTGAAAATTTGACATAAATAGGTGTTGGGTAACAAATAAAACAAAAAGGCGCAAGAGTATCATTTGCAACGTTGTGATAACATAATTATGAAAGACCATTCCAATGGGGTCCTCATTAATATCACCTTTCTTAGTGTGGATTATATTGGGTTTCTTTTATCTTATATATAAATCACTACCGTCGACCATAATGATCTGATATTATGTATTACCCAATGAAATAATTCATTGATCTATGTGTGTCAATTTTCTCTGCACACACAACAACGAACAATAGCACAATACAAATAATATGAGAATGGAAATTTGATATATTACGCGTGTGTATTTTTAGTTTTTCTTCTTTTTTTAATTTTTTTTTAAAATTTTTCGTGTTGATCGAGTCACAAAGAGAGTAAAAGTACACAAAAAGGGAAATTGATAACTTACAGCTTTTCCAATTGAGAAACTCCAGAAAAGGCACCAGTGGCAATGTGGACATTACTAGTCCCGTCCACGGAACTACAGGTTTGGGTAAAATTAAAATCATTATAATAACCATAAAGAGACACAATCTTGACACAATATACCATCCTTACTTCTCAATCCTTACTTCTTCATCCAACTAACCAAATGTGGACCAAAGGGAAGAAATTATGTTTTTAGTATTACACATATGAAAAAGCATCGTGGGCTACCTATTCCACCTATGCACAGTTTCATCATGCCTTATTCATCTCTGTGAGAATTTTTTTCCCTTGGTTTTCTTTTTCTTTTTTTTTTTAGCTCTATTTGAAATTTGCCATTTTCAAACTGTATTAAGTAGCCGAACATAAACAAGTTTTAATTCTGATGGTATCTGTTTCCCAAAATACAAAATTCAGTACGTGTATTCTCCTTTCAAGTCAGAATTAAATGACTACGAACATCCATGATGTTTTTTTTTTATGATTGTTGTACTTATTTGCATTTCATCTATGCCAAATAGATGAAAATGACATTCATCAAAGGTAAAAGCTTATTGATAAATGTTCTTCCTGTATATCATCATTTATAATTCTCCCAGTTGTAAAATGCTTGACAATTCACCCGTGTTAAAAAGATATACCTGCAATCATCAAATACATTCAGATGAGATATTACAAAACCTTTCCTAAACTGTTCGACTACTGGATTATTATTATGAATCTTAATTAGTTTATGGCGAGATGAAACTAGGTTCCTAGGTTCATTCTGAATGACCTCTAACTTGATTGGCAGTTCATTAAAAATAAATGTATTGTATAAAATATAAGTCTGCGTTTGTTTAGAATATGCATGGGTTCATAATAATTCCTTGCTTAGAAAATGATTATGTATTTTGTTGTCAAATATCTATTTTATTTAACATACGATTGTTTCATTATTGTAATCAAATCATTCATGTTTTTTTTTATTGTGTATAATTTGCTTGACATAACACAATGTATATGAAAAAAAATGTAATCAGAACAAAATGTTGGCTGTATATGTCGATGACGTTCAAATGAATAAATTCCAAATTCCAAACAAGTTAGACATTTGGCAACATGCCTTCCAAGCAAACGCTTGGCGGTTAAAAACCAACGCATGCTAATATTCTTTCGCAATAATCTCTATTATGCTGCACTATACCCAGGTGAAATGAGTATCATTGATAATAATAGCACAAAAAGCGCATTGAGCATTCGGCAGAGTAGAAACAAACGCTCTGCGAAATTATGTTGTGATTATCATTATTACTATCATCGTCACTATCATTGATATCATTATAAAGACTCCCCGGTTTCACTACAAACTCAAATGACAAGATATGAACTATACTCACAGTGACGTAAGATATGGAAGACCATAAAAGGCGCCAGACTGAAGAAAGATGGTACGAGAGTGAATAGTCCTATGGAATGAAATAATACAAATGTTATTGCAACATATTCATAACAGTGTAACAGTAGTGCGTCAATTCGTTTTCTCCCTTTTACATATTATCGAATACTGCTGTGCACACTGACAGGTACATTAAAAAAAGCGTGTCGTTTGCTAGGGTTGTCGTAGCACATTCATGCGTGGAACTAGCACAAATATATTCTGTTCGTGCGACCTCTGCGTCAGATAAACGAACAATTCGAAGAATGTTGTAGCATTAAATTTCAGTGGTCACATGATCAGATGTGGGTAGGCTATATGTAGAGAACTCTTCAGGGTGTAAATGTGAGGGAGATTAGCATAGTAACAAAAAGTTAGAATTTTAGACAACAATATTATGATATAGATGTTATAATGAACATAAGAACGAAAAAAGGTATATATGAACAAATCGAAGTCCATTTTGCAAAGCCTAAAGGAGGTACGCGCCGTTGCGAACTCAAACGTTCTACAAGTTTAGATCACTTCCAATTAAATGGGAATGAGAAATTGAAATTACTTAGTTTTGGGGTACAAAAATCCACAAGATTAACTTTAATTTTTTGCAATGTTATTTCAATACGTTCAATTTCAAGGCTTCTTTATTCGATTGTTAAAAATCACATCAAAAATAACAAATATAATAACATTGAATACAAAAAATACAAAAAAGACAAAAATATGTGCATTAATTTTATTTCTCTGATCATTACTTTATCGTAGACCCTGATGATCTGATGTTTTGTATTTCCAAATCAAAGTGCTTACATTTTTCTGCGCACGGCATGGAACCGTGATAGCAACATACAAATCACATGATAATCGAAATTTAATGTATTACCTGTGTGTACTTTTTAGATTTCCTTTCATAGCATAAGTTACAACTTATCGTGTTGAATCACAAAGAGAGTAAATGTTTAAAACAAAATTTAAATATTTTTGTAAATATAAGGAAATCAATAACTTACAGCTTTTCCACTTGAGAAACTCCAGAAAAGGCACCAGCCGCAATGTGAATAGTATTATCCCCGTCCACGGAACTACAGGTTTGGGTAAAATTAAAACCATTATAACACTATCTTGACGCAATGTACAGTATTCCATTTATTCATTCATTTAACAATTTATTCATTTACTTATTGATTTAAGATTTGATGCCATTCAATTACATCAACAAGAAATAAACGTTTAACCTTTAAAGGCGCAAACAAACAAATATTATATACAAAGCGTGTTACAAGAGAAGAAAATTATCATTTCGGAGGAGGCATAAAGAAAATGAAAAATTAAGAAGTTATACTATACGAAATGAAAAGAAAAAACAACAAATAGGAATGTATTGTGGAAAATAGAGTATTCACATCTTTTAAAATTCATTACGAAGTCTCCTCACATCAAATAAATTGAAACGTTGTATGATGAAGATAGTAAGAAAAACATACAATGATATGATTTTTTTTTAAATGTATGTAAAAAAAAAATAATGATAATAATGATGGCAATGATAATAGTTACAATATAGATTATAATGATAGTGAAAAGGATAGTAATAATAATAATAATAATGATAATAATAATAAGAAGAAGAAGAATTATAATTACAATAATGTCAATAATAATAATAATAATAACAATCGTCGTCATCATCTTCAGCAGCATCAACATAATAATGATATTTATAATATTGACAATAACGAGAATGATTCCAACAGTTTAAACTTACATATCACACGGATATGATTTCGACAAGTTTTGGAGTCCTCTAATTGTTGTTCTGTTAGCCCTAAAACAGAAAGAACATGTTAGATTAAAGAATAGCGAGTCGAAAGCCCCTTTTGACAAAAAGCACATTTGAAATATAACAATCCATGTCAATTATCCGGTGTAAAGAATTGAATGAAATTTCGACAATTGTTTAAGTTTATGTTTAAAGTTGATAGACGATATTTTACACGAAGCACTTGTGAACTTTATAACAGATGATTCATAGACCACATGCAGCAAACTTACAAGCAAAAGAACTCGACGTATATTTACAACAGATCCGGAAAACTCTTATCTTAACATTCTGAAGAAAAAAAATGTGTTACTTTGAATCGTGCCTTTCTTATTCAATTTATTTTAGTTCAAACGAGTAATCATTAATATTTAGATGTTCCTTAAGTTAAAACTTTAAGTTAAGTCTTGAATTTTTCTGACTGAATGTAATCCAGTTGAGGACTGTGTGTTCTGATAGCACGCATCTCTGAATATTCTCTTACACTGAATACACAGGGGCTGGAAAGCACTCAACCACAGAGTCCTTACATAACCCTCTGATCACCTGTACCCCTCTGATCGATCAGAGGGGTGCAAGAAGTCTATTCAAAAAGTTTAAGACCACCTGCAATTTTTGCACTTGTATCTGTACAGTCATATCTTTACTTAAAGGGGGTTTACTCACAATGTGTGCAAGTTGGTCCTTAATTTTCTGCTCAAATGAGTAAAACTAATGTTCATGTTAATATCAGTTTCCTTGTATTAAAGAGAGGTGCCTTAATTTTCAGAAAGATCTTGCGTGATGTCTCCGCACAATGATTTGATCCTCGACATTGCTTTATTCACATGCGCGATGGAATGGGGACCATCTCTCCAAGAGCTAGATCAAACTAACTTGTCTTTTCCAGGATTTCATTGATAGTCTGAGCACTACAACTTGCTGCTTAAGCAGTGGATTGAAGCAAATGTCACCCAAAGATGTCAGAAAAACTCTTCTGACTCCACCAATGAATGTGTACAGGATAACGGAAAATGAAAAGTGCTCTTAAACTTATGCAAATGACTGTATAGCTGATCAGACGGATATGTATAAGGACTCTATGGTTGAGTGCTTTCCAATCCCTGTGTATTCAGTACAAGAGAATATGCAGAGATGCGTCATTAGAACACACAGTCCTCAACTGGACTAGACTGAATGATATCATTGATACAATAGCTGGATCGTACAAAATACATCAGTACTCAGAGAGTTGATAATAGCAGTACGGGTTCGGGAAAACAAGTAAATACATACATGACATACAGGCATTGAACGTTGAACGTTGTGTTACGATCATCTGACGGCACGGGACAAGAATATGACGACTCGTCTTCGGGTGGAAAAGGATAAAAGGAAAATAATGCTAATTTTTTAGATATCTTTTTTTTTCAGAAAAAAAGAAGAGTATAAAAGAACTCAGATCCCACCAATGGCGTTAATTTCCTTCAACTAGAAATTAATCCACACTGTGCTGCAATCAATCCAGGTACGGTAAATAGGTACCTAGTAGGAATATTAATTCCTTGAAATGGCATGTGGTGTGCGCCCGGTTATAGCCAGGGTAATAATACTGCAAATCACCTTGAGCACTCCGCAGAGTGGATATGTACGCTATATAAATTGCATATATTATTATTGTGATATTATAATACAGTCAACATGCTTCGAACAAGATACATACAATTTTACTCATATTGTACTCATTTTATCGTCATTTTATTTATCGTTGTTATTACATTAAAAAGCGATTAATTAATAGCTACCGTATGATGGGAAACATCCTTGAGGTATCAGTCGACATCCTGTATTTAAAAAAAAGAATGACAATATCAGAAATTAATAAGTCTTAAAAACCTGTTCAGATTTAACGCCCCGGTCACATAGGACCCCGGAAGCAACACGATTCACCCCGGCTCGTT
>BQKZ01000318.1:112876-128267 GCA_036244855.1 Temnopleurus reevesii
TCACCCCCCCCCCCTTCCTCCACCCCCACAAGCACACACACACACATAGAGACATACACACAGACATCCAGAGGTTGTGGCAACTCATAAATAACCTTATTGGTGGATGCGCTCAATGTTCACAAGTATGTCAGAACACCCACGGGCACACAAACACACACACACACACACACACACACACATCCAGGGTTGTGGCAAGTCACAACGAGCCTCATTGGTGGACGCACTAAACGTTCACAAGTATGTCAGACCCTCCCCCCCCCCCCCCATAACACACACACACAAACACAGGCATATATTATATACACACATAAAATACCGCTTTTGGACGTTTTTAATTCTTTTGCATTCTTACTTGGGCACCATTTTGTCCAATATACCAATCCAACGGAATTAAAGTTTATGGACAATTCTTGCTGTAAAACGCACCAACAAATCAAACGAGCAGATTAAAATAGTCTGAAGTAAATGGGACAATAAATAAGAAAAGTTGTGAATAGTTCAATCAAATAACTGACCAGTGGTTTTTATGCAAAGGCACAAACTTTGTCCACCTGTTATGACGTGTTATAACTGATTTTCTTTAATTCGTTTTAACCCATAAGTGAATATTACAAAGGTTTAATCAATAAATATACCCCCACCCATGTATTTATCGATGAATAATAAAAAAAAATCCTATTTGCATTAAGGTTTGAAAGGGAGTGGTTTTATAACAATATTATATTATAAACCATTCACAGAGAAGTACCTTGCATGCGTCATATCACGTTATCAAATTTTGCCAATTTGCATGAAAATCACTGTTGAGTTATTTAATTAAAATGCAAATCAGATTTTTTTTCTCCTGACCCAGACCAAATTTGGCATTACTCAATAATGCATTCTATAGTTTCAGAAAATCAATATGGAAATTATTTTGATGCCAAATGACAATTCACTAATGTTTATACACAGATATAGATTCGTAGCGGTATGTTATGAGACTTTGCTAGAAAATTCTCTCATAAGTGCAGTAAAACCAATAAAGAATGAATTAGAAAGAAAGAAATGAGAAAAAGGGAAAACAATGAGAATTTTCTCTCGTTTTTACTCTTTTCATCAAACAGAAGAAAGTGTGCTGCACTATTTGAACCATCAAAGCAAACTCGTTCAAGAAATGGAAGAAACAGGAAACAAGAGATTGATCACTCGTAAGTAGTCATCCTGAAGCTATGTCAAACTTATCACATAACTTAAAGTTTCACTAACTACGATTGTGGAAATCGATTCCCTAAACCACGACGAAACTTTCATGGGCTTCATCCCTAAATGCAGTTACCGAAACTCGAAGTTCGTGAAACTACGATATAACAAAGGGCGCCTCTCTCTGTGGTGACCCGGCAAATACTCGCACCCATGGCCACTCGCTTAGGCTGAATAATATTGCGCCCCGAAGATGTCACTAAAATCTATACGAGCTGTCGTGACAAAACTCCGTTCACACCTGACAGTCTGTGGGGCATTCCCGTGTTTCTGAAACGTCAAGGTTTTGGCTCTAAGTGTGAATCCTACTAAAGTTAATTAGGGCATTCTATATGAATAAACTGTTTTAATAGAAGACGTTGCCGTCAATATAGTCTCTTACACTTCCGTACGGCATCGCACCGCCAGTAGAGGGGCCACAAGCATAGAGCGGAAATAGGCAAATGAAAAAAAATACGCGTATGTTTTTTTTATCAATTTTTCATTATCATCTTATTTTAGTATTATTATTATTATCTTATTTATTATCATCATTTTATTCATTTGTTTCACTTTTGTGGCTTTATTTTTACTCTTTTGCGACAGTGGATGCCTCTGCAAGCACTATCTGGGACAATACATACGCCTTTGGCAAGTCCAGTTCCTTCCAGCGGCCACTTCGCTGGACCCACGCCGATGTCCTCCGGGCAGTTCTACCTGACGCCCGCTTCATTCTTNAATCCGCTGTCTTTTGAAGTGCAGATTTAGGAGGAATTGCAGGGACATTTTGTGGCGTTAAGCCTTGAAAATGGGGGGGGGGGGGTGGTTGAAAACAATAGGATACTTGCAGAGAAATGCGTATATCTCATTATTTTGCAGAGAAGTGCATGATACATCATATCATGTTATGCCAGTTTGCATAAAAATTACTGCTGACTTATTTAATTAACATTTTCATGATTTTTCTTACATGTCGTTTGATTTACTTGTAACTTTTCATCTGCTCGTTTTATTTTTCTGCAAAACAGATTTTTTTTTCTAGCCCAGACTAAATTTGACATAACGTGACGCATTCTACAATTTCAGAAAATCAATATGGAAATTATCTTGAAGACAAGTTACCAGTAACTTATGTTTATACACAGATACAGATTCGTTGTAGTATAATATAAGACTATATTAGAACATTCTCTACTAAGTGTAATAAATGAAGAAAGAATAAACGAGGACAAGGAAAAACAATGAGACTTTACTCGCATTTTTACTATTTTCATCTAAACAGGAGAAAGTGTGTTGCACTATTTGAATCATCAGAGTAGACTCGTTCAAGAGATGGAGGACACGGGAAACAAGAGACTGATCACTCGTAAGTAGTCACTCAATAGTCATCTATACACTTATCACGTACCTTGAAGTTTCACTAACTAAGATCGTGAAAATTAATCCCCTGAACCACGACGAAACTTTGATGGGGTTCACACTGAGATATTGTAAACGAAACTTTTTAGTTAGTAAAACTACTATAGAAAAAAGGGCTCCTCTCCCGGTCAACCGGCGAAAATGTGACTTCTGAACGTAAATTGCGCCCCTATGACGTCACTCACAACTAGGAACATGTCGTAGTTAACGAAACTTCGACGAAACTCTGTTCACACCTGACACTCTGCGAGGGCCATACCCGTGGACTTGACGAAACTTCGAAGAAACCACAACAGATATTGTAGTTTGGTGGTATTTGTCAAATCTTAAGATTTCGTCGTAGTGTCTACCCTCAGCGAAACTTGAAGTCTAAATCCTTTGCAGGCGGTCGTAGTTTCTGAAACCTCAAGGTTTTGGATCTAAGTGTAAACCCTACTAAAGCTACTTAGGGCACGCTATATGCATAAAACTGGTTTCAAAAGAAGACATTGGCGTCAATCCTTATATACACTTCGGCAATTCACCGTTGGCAGAGATAGAAAATTTATACATGCTATTGGCAAATGAAAAAAAGGAAGAAAGGTTTCATGTTTTTAAATATTTTTTTTCTTTCTACCATTTTGTGACAGTGGATGCCTCTGCTAGCACTATCTGGGACAATACCTACGCCTTCGGCAAGTCCAGTTCCTTCCAGCGGCCACTTCGATGGACCCACGCCGACGTCCTCCGGGCAGTTCTACCTGACGCCCGCTTCATTCTGCTGATCAGGGAGCCAGCGGAGAGACTCTACTCGGGCTACATGGCGTTTGATGCAGCTTGGAAAGAGGTGAAGTCGCCTGAAGACTTCCACCAAAGGCTTATGAGGTCGCTGAAGGACTTTGGCCGCTGTATGAAACACTATCCTCTGGCCACTTGCGCGAATATTATATGTCATGTGGTAAGTGAGGCGTAACTTAGAAGTGAAGTAAGAAAATTTACAGCCTACAGGCCCGGGCACACCAAACACGGCACGGCACAACGGAACGGTATTTACTCGCTACCTCCCCTGTGATTGGCCAATTGTTAAACATCCTATGCGCGGAGGAGCGCACTGACCAATAGCAAGTGCCGTGCCGCGTTTGGTGTGCCCGGGCCTTTAAAGTCAGGGTGTCATGATCGACATGACTTCCGGGGGGTGTTTCATCAAGGTGTATTATGTGGCTTTTCTGTTCGGCAATCTTCGCAATCAAAATGGCCGCGGACAGTTTTGCTCGCAACCGGAAGTCATGTCGATCATGGCACCCTGACTTTAAATTCGAAATGGCATCACATAGTGTTCTGTGAAATTTTCTTGAAGATGCGCCGTTTATTCAATTTAGCATGATAATATTAGCCACAAATCCCGTATCATATTCAAATGCCCTAGAGTTTAAATTGGCAGCGGGTCTGTATTCGGCTTTCTTTTATTAAACGAGAATTTCACCAAAGACATTTATACATGTGCCGTCAATGAATGAGGAAAAATAAGATGAACAAACTGTGAGAATTTGAGCAAAGTCGGATAATCCATTAAAAACTTACGAATTTGCAAATATATCATTAGGGGTTAATTATCCTTTGTATTTGCCAAATTTGAGCATGCCAGCGTTCATGTATGATTTATAAAATTCTCATCGTATTTAAACTGAATAGATTTATCCCTGGCAAAATGTTATCTCGATTTAGTTCTATTTTTCAGAAGCAATTAAAAATATAATATTACATTTACCATGATTTTGGGGGGTCATTTTATTTCAATTTGTTAAATATTCGAGGAATATCAGTTTTTATGAGCACCTACCTGTTTTACCTGCAGAGGATAAACGTTGGAATGTACTCTATATTTCTACGTGAATGGATGAAGCGTTATCCGCGGGACCAGATACATGTTTTGAGAACTGAAGACTGGGCCAAAGATTCCAAGACAGAACTAAAACAAATCTTCAAATTTTTGAGAGTCGGTATGTTCATTGTTCTAGTCTTACAGAGATTTAATTTCTAATTCATTGCATAAACTTGTTTTATTGAAGAACTATACTCAAATGGTAAGTAATTGAGTGTCTTAAATTTCAGGCTATAAGATTTCTTATTCGTTAGTTAGTGGACAATCATGACAATAATGAGTTTAAAGATTATCTGTTGGGGCCAGAAGATAGCGCTACAAAAAAGACTTGAAAAGCTTGGGAATGAGTATTTTCGACTCTGGGCAACATAATGTGCGCACAACTTTTGGTTCAGATAAGTCCAATTTATTATATGATTTAGCATTTTCACCAGAAGCTGGACATATTTTGACCAATATAGGGTTTTGTAGACAGTGTGCAGCTCGGTACTGGATGCTCAGCTTTAAAAATCGTGTATGACTGTATCATCTAATGGGTAACTCCGTGAACTCGTATTCTTTATTTACTACGGTTGTTTCGCACAGTGACTCTTTCCGCCTCTCTCCTGAAAGCAAATGACTGCAAGCCGGTGTAGATCACAATCGCCCTCTCGGTTCGACTGGACAAATTTAAATAACAGGCTTCGAATTTGGAAGAATTTAACTTCGTAAATGTTCGCGTATTAAGATCATATTCGTGGTATTAGGAGATTAGAAATCTTTGATGTATTAAAAAAATATAATTTCGCTTCCTGTTTTTATCATTACAAATTTTAGTATTCCAGCATTGATTTAGACTTCAAAATTATTAGTCATTGAAATTTTCATGATTTTTTTTTTAACCAATCTGTGATTTTACTTCATTTCCAAATTTCTTTCGTGATTTTTACTCTCAATTACATGTATGCCGCAATCACATAAAAGCATGGAAGTGACACGATTCAACTTTGTTCGAAGGCAGTTAACTGTGAACTTTTTTCTTTCACCCGTATCAGGTCTCTTTATTTATTTTTTTTCATTATTACAATATTACATTCTATGGAACACTTATCAATAATAAAAAGTAACTACAATTTTATTAATGAAGTATAATATTAAGAAAAATATTATTGAACTTAACAAAGAGTCGTGTTCAATCGTGTTGCTTCCGGGCCTCTATGTTTCAGATTTTGAGGGGCATTAATTTCTCATTTCATTTTATCCGTTCATTTTTTTCTTTTTCTAGATCCCTTATCTGAAGACGCGCTGATCAATATTACGTCATCCTCGCGAGCGAATCGAAGACGAGTGAAAGACAGAACACTGGGCGGTCTTCTTCCCGAATCTCGGCGATTACTTGACGAATTTTATGCTCCTTTTAAAGAAGATCTGGCCATTTTGGAAACTTTTCTTAAAGATAAGGACAAAGCTTAATGAGCTGATGACGTCGTACACCAATGCCCAGTCACATAAAAGCCCGGAAGCAACAAGATTGAACACGACTCTTTGTTCATAGTTAACTGCCTATGAACAGAGAGTCGTGTTGAATCGTGCTGCTTTCCGGCACATATGACTGTGACTTGGGCCTTATCACTCATGTCTTTACTTAAATAAGAGTCTTTTCAGCGCAGTAGAATATATTAATATAGTTTCTGCGCTATATAAGTATTATTATTATTATTATCATTATTACTTATTTCAATAAATCCTATCGATGCGTGCTTGATTCACCAGCTATGATCAACCATGCCAAGCAGAGCGTAACTAGCCAATAAGCGGGTAGAATATTTAGCCCGCCACTTATATTGCCAACCAATTATCATAGTCCTTTGATTATTCATCTTCTTTTGGTTTATAATGGAGTATGTCTTTAGATATCCAATTGAGAACCCAAGAACGCCAAAATGCACTTCACCTGGCGACTCACATAGCAATAATTGATATCCACAGACAATGATATTTCACAGGATTAATAAAAAAAAAGAAAAATAGTGTCTGCATTTCAAAAGGAATACTTGCTCGTACTTCCAATGGAAACCGGGACATGTCAATTGAACTACCCCTTTTGGAAAAAAGAAGGGGGTTAAGTAGGCCTCGGAGTAAAAAAAAATCATAGTTGGCGATAATATTGTTCTTCCTATACTTGGTGAACTGTATTCATATATTAAAAATGCAGAAGTAAGGAGGGTCAACGTTGTAGGTATTTGATTAGCGCTCGGCTTGCGCACGCATTGGCGTTAGCTAAGGGCCTCACTTTCTTTTATTACAAATTTTTTTTTAATCGGTTCTGAAGCAAAATATTGCACCCTGGGGAAGATGCAATATTGCAACCAAAAAGGGTAATCCTACTGTTACAAGGTGCAAAACTGTATCTGTTTAACTGCATGCATACATGACATGATGATAAATTCCCTTCTCGAAACTACGACAACAATAGATGTGGGTGCAACGGTGGCAATAAATTTCTAATTGATTTCGTATTAACGAGTCTGAGTTTAATAAGTCACATCGTGATCAGTGTCAGTATGATTAACCATATCTCATCAAACTTTCATTTAAAACATTAATGCGTGTAGCACGAACGATCGGTTTCAGTACTTCATATCCACAAATTAGAATTTACAATGATGATAACTACAGAGTGAGTTAAAAACAAATGGTCCCCTCTTTTTGAAGATGCTAAAAAATAATGGGACATTTTTTTACTCACTCTGTATAGTGATGACTACACACTTGGAGAACAGGGTCAATTTCTTATCGGTGTTCATGGACCTTAAGCCCCCTTCACACATACACGGTAAGCAACACGGATGAACACGGTTCGTCGTTCCGTGATGAACCGTGTTGCATCGTGTAGACACCTTGTTCGCTTCCTTCGTCATCCGCGTTCAACCGTGTTAACGGAAAACGAAAATCACCTGCACAATTTTTAGAACCAGCCAACACGGTCCAAACCTTTCCTTGTTGACTCCGTGTAGCGACCGTGTATCATCGTGTAGACACCGTGTATCATCGTGTAGACACCGTGTATCATCGTGTAGCGACCGTGTATCATCGTGTAGACACCGTGTATCATCGTGTAGACACCTTGTATCATCGTGTAGACACCCTGTACCATCGTAGACAGCTAAATATTCGACAGCATGTAGACAGCATGTTGCCGAGGTGTATCGCCGTGTTTGCACCGTGTGTCCACTTTCTAGCTTCTAGTTGGTACATACTTTTTTTCTAAATAAATGTATTTACTCTGGTGAGTAGTAATAGGCGATTTTAATCGCTGTGATGCTTGTAGATTTATCTCACATCAGTCTAAAATGGATTTAGTTAAATTTAAAAAAATCTGTAAGCTTATACATGCATTGAACCTCAATAATAATATGAGGTACAGAACACATAAATTACCTAGAATATTTCTTTGAATGTGCTGCTTCAAATATCTTTTTCAATTTATGTGTATTAATGTCAAAATTAATAAATAAGATTTATATTCATTATCATGAATTTCAAATTATACAGAAACTACATTGAAGACGTTTTACAGGTTTAGTGAAAGTCAACTATTAAAACACATGTGGATGTATTACACATATAAATTCTAATGTGTTCAATGTAGAAATGAGACGGAAATGCAATATCAAATATTTAAAGGAAAACAGGGATTTAGCTAAAAATCGTTGCACCCGTATCATTAACACTTGATGTTAGAATATTGATTTATCATCAGCCAATTATGTTGGATACATTTGTTTCAGGATAAAATATATGAGCAACATATTCACAAGAGGATGACGATAAGACCACTTATCTGATCTTATATCCTGTAATACGTATTTACCTACCGTATACNGAGACTTTTATGATGTCTATTCCTTGAGACGAGACAATAGTTTGCGATCGAAGCGTGACGTATGTTACGTAACATAGATTTCTGTGATGGAGACTTCGAGTCCGAGAAGAAGGCACTGGTTTATCTTATAAAATCTATTTAAAAAATGTTTTAAAAAGAAGTTCAAGAGTTCAAGAACGGTTGGGATAAGATTTAATGAAATTTTGGAATTTTACATCATCAACTGTTTGAAATATGCATATCTGTTTTAGGGGGTGTTGTTCAAAAGTTGCAATTGATCACAAGTTGCAGTTGATCGGAACGCGCTATAATCAAGATCATTGTTTCATACGCGTCTTGTTAAATGCGCATACCGCGCGCGAATGAAAATGCGCGTTACAATCCTCAAAGTTGCAATTGATTTGCAGTTGATTTTGAACAACGCCCCTTTAGTATGCAATTGAATGTGACTTTCTTGAACTGTCAGTGACACGTATCACGGCAACACATCCTAAGAGGGAATCTGCGAATAAGCACGCGAAACTACTCCATAAACGGTATCAAAGTAAAAAAGAAAACTAGTTGGCGATTAAATATGCATTAAAGAACACCAGGGGTCGATTGCTCGAAATGATCTTAGCTATCCTCTTCTTGCTAAGACATCTTAACTTCTTGTGCCACCCTCGTAACATAGACATTAGCGTAGGTACGACTATGTTAAGAAGGTGGCACAAGAACTTGACGCCTTAGCATGAAGAGGATAGCTAAGGCTATTTCGAGCAAATGGCCCCTGCAAGCCAAATTAAATAAACATCTAAAGCGGTGTCACTTTACATCCTAATCGTTTTTTTATATTTTGAAGGAGTTTAGCAACAGGGGAACGAAAGTTCTTGTTGCTCCAGAAGAAGATGTAAGGCATCAAAGTTGGGTAGAAGGGTATCAAGTATCCAAACTGACCCAACGCCCTTGCTGCCCCAATCTCTNCATCTTCGATTGATTACATTTCCTGCAAGCATTTGAACAAGTTGTTGTGCATTTTATACAAATTAAAATAATTTTCAGTGTTTTGTCAATCCTAATTTTATTTGTATCATATTTTTCGTATGTGTGGTAAATGATTATGATTACAAAAATTTTAAACCCTGGCTACTAATAAGGGTCACTGCACACCGCTCCAATATTTTACAAATTACATGTGTTTAGAAATGAGGCATGGCAGTTGCGGATGATCGCTTCATTCCAATGCAGAATATTTACCGAATGAAATGCTCGCTGGATGGACGATTCTATAAGACATTAAATATAAACTCTGATCCGTCAACCGTGACAATTCATTTCCCGTGAAAGTATAATAAAGTATTCGCTCCTGGCTAGCAATATTACTAATGCCATAATTTCTCTCGCTCAATAAAAGCCGATGGACACATCACTCGGTAAATCATCTACACTCAAATGAAGCGATCTATCATGGCGCGGGTTGGATTCAAACAAATGCCACTGTCTTAGATATTGTATTTCTTTTTTAATAATTTCAAATTGAGGAAAAGGGGCAAAATTACACATGTCTGAGAAAAATGTTGCATTGCACGTAAAAGGGTGCTCTCGGTGTTGCAAGGTTCAAAATTGCACCCATTTTTTTCTAAGCGTGTACATGGAGACTTTTATGATGTCTATTCCTTGAGACGAGACAATAGTTTGCGATCAAAGTGTGACGTCTGTTACGTAATATAGATTTCTGTGATGGAGACATCGAGCCCGAGAAGAAGACACCGTTTCATCTCGCGAAATTCAAAAAATGAAAAAAGTTCAAGAGTTCGAGAACGGGTGTGATAAGCATGATTTATTCAAATTTGGGGGGTTTATATATTGATCACTTGAAGTATTGTTCTAAAATGTAATTGAATATGATTTTCCTGAACTTGTCATTGACACGTATCACGGTAGCACATCCTAAGAGAGAACTTGCTAATACTCAAGCAAAATGTACATGCAAAATAGAATTGATCTTATAGGCGTGCCACTTTACATCCCAATCGCTTTTTTACACTTTGAAGGAGTTTACCAGCAGGGGAACGAAAATTCTTGTTGCTCCAGAAGAAGATGTAAGGCATCAAAGTTGGGTAGATGGGTATCAAGTATCCAAACTGACCCAACGCCCTTGCTGCCCCAATCTCTATGAGAGGTGTGAATGATATGATGGCTGGAATCAACGACACGAGAAGTACAGTGTACATGAGGAACATCATCTTTAGCAGCCGCATCTCGCCTGCAGCGAGGCCTCGCTTCCGTTGGGGTTGGACGTTGAGGGCGCTGCGCGTTGTCCAACTAACTCTGATACAGCAGAATGTCGTGCCTGCATCTGCTTCATTTATTTCCGCGTTCTCATCTGCGATCCTACCATCGGACGGTGATTTTTCACCATCTGTTTCCATACTCTGCTCGGTTTGAGGTGATTCCGGGTAACTGGTGGACAAAGTTGGCTCTTGAAATCTGTTTTCCTGTTGGATAGCTGGATTTGCATCCATAATCATGTTGTTTCTTTGCGCTTTGATGACTGAATCGCCGACGTGGCCTTCAATCCGCATTCTACTTGACATGATGACTCGAAGAGTGGCGCAGTGCATAATGGGAACAATAATCACTGGCAAATACCAAACAGCATTTAGAAAGTAACCAACAATCATGAGCGTGCTATATGTCTCTTGTGAATCTATGTGTACAAAAAGATCATAGTACAAAAACGTCCAGTAGGGAAACGACGTCAGGATCGCTGCTGCCCAGATTCCTGCAAGAACACTTGCGATCCTTCGACGAGCAACACACCAAATCTGGAAAGTGGTCTTTGGGCGTGCAATCAGAAGGAAGCGATTGGTGGCCACAGCAGAAAGACTGAACATCGAGAGTGTATTAGCAAGTTGCATCAGCCCCACAGCAGCATAGTCTACAGCAATCACTGTTCTGCTGTTTCCATATTCCATATAGAGTGTTACAATATAAACAGGATTGATGACGGCAGAAACGAACAGGTTCACTGCACTTGTATGCACCATGAATACATTGATGGAATGTGACCGTAGAGGGCGGTGCATGTAGAAGACCAACACAACAAGACCATTTCCAATGCTACCCAAAGTGATAGTGCATGTGAAGAAAATGATGGCCACGATGCTGATTGGATTGATATGATACGGTTCCCAGTCATGATCAATAAAATTGAACTGGTCTGCTGATGATCCATTATAAAAATAAAAAACATCCATGGCTACAGCATAACTGGTCTATTCATTCAAAATCAGGAATAGAATAAATGGAGGTATTTGTTTACCACGTGCGCATGTTTAACACCTGGCATCTTGATATTTGGTGCATTGTGAAAACGTTGGCTTCAGTTTTCCGATCATGCTCGGCATTCTCTGCACTAACTTGAATCTATCTGTCTATATTCTGTGATAAACATTAGATAGATTCAAAATTGATATTACAAAATTGATGCCCTGAACTTCATGGAACGGTAGATAATTTCGTTCGTTATGAGGTTTCAGCAATTGAAAGGAATCGGATTTGGCCAATCGAAAATCGAGCGCAACCTTTCCGAGACCTTTACAACAAAAAGTGCCGATGTAATTAACCAGATACCAAAGTGAAAGCATAGTGCATTACAAATGATTAACGTGTCACACAGAACAAACCCTGATATTACACCGGCTGGTTTTTTTTTTCCATTAACCTAAAATCCCATTGTAATTAAACCTGATGCGCCTGCACGGAACACTACTCATCATCCATTATTGTCTGTTAGATCAAGGATGGCATTCATAAATCAAAGCGAGAGCCTCCATCGCAGTTGGGATTGCTAAATAATCTACAGTTTGGAATCGCATTGATTTGTAAAGTATGGGCTTAATATTGAAACGAATACAGAGGAAAGGTCGCGAGTATTAGCCAATACTTACAAAAAGCTTGCGAATGTGTTTCGGTGATATGTAATGTTTATATAACATGGTGTAATCTGGATCGGTTTGGGAATCCGTAAAAATCAAGTTGACCGTCAATACAATGGTCCTTTGTTATGCTGTTAAAATCGGAACCAACTTTATACGATTTTTTTCTGCACAGTTTAATGCATGACGTACGGATCTATTGTCACATTACACACTTAATACTAAAGAATTATTTCTTATTTTGTTATACGATTTGATTTGCCATGAAGATTCAAAACATTGCGAGTTCGTTCAGACAGTTTACGAAAGCTTTGAAACTGCATTTTGCGAGCTGTTTGCGAATATCTACGATTACGATTTCAACGATTCGTGAATATCAAATGAATTTTGAAACAAATAATATTTTGCAGGTATTTGCGAAAGTATTTACGAAAAATTTGCGAATATGTTACGATCCTTTGCAACTTACATACGATTTTATTCAAGATGGATTTACGAAAATTTGAAAAATAGTTGCAACAATTCACGACGGTTCTGCAACATATTGCGAATATTTTTGTGAACTTTTGCCAATAAGTAATGTTGTCTCCTGCCTCCTTCATCTAATCCAGATGACGAAATTATCACAAACCATTTCAAACACTCGTAATTTTTCGGAACGTATTCGTTATAATTTTGT
Source organism: Temnopleurus reevesii (assembly GCA_036244855.1). Taxonomy (NCBI): domain Eukaryota; kingdom Metazoa; phylum Echinodermata; class Echinoidea; order Temnopleuroida; family Temnopleuridae; genus Temnopleurus; species Temnopleurus reevesii. Next base: position 125,845 of record BQKZ01000318.1, read on the forward strand.
CCTAACAGTTGCGTACATTCATATACTTTGCAACGCTACACAAATTCTTAAGGCACTCATGAATATTTACTCGTTTTTTTAATGTTGAAATATTAAAATATAAAATCAACTGAGTTTTGCGAAGTGTATACGAATGCTTACGCATTTGAATTGGCGGAGCAAGATTCTTGATTCATTAATTGGAACTGTTTGATGATAATTCAAAAAGCTCCGTAAATGCCTAGCTAGTATCAAAGAAATAAAAACCACGTTTTTTAAACCAGATATAAACTATTTCCGTAAAATAAAGTTGGTCAGAGGAAGCTGGTTTCGATTTTAATAGCATTACCAAAGGCATCGAATTGGCGGTCGACTTAATTTAAAAGAAATAAATTATATCGTGTCTAAGATAAGATGGACCTTCGAAACACATAAATAACGTATCATTTTTGTTTAGTTAAACAATTTTATTTCTTTAACAATAAACCAGGAAGAATTGAAACATAGTATTTTACAAGAATTAAAGAAATTGAATGTTGTAGACACTTCCCCATATAGTTTGTAATTTGACCCCTTGATGCAGCTGGGGTAGGGGCGGATCCACGAATTGTCAAAATGGGGCTGATTGATGGGCGGACAAGAATGGGACTTCACTTAGAATTGTACATGCTATTGTGTTGTGATACGATCTTTTTTATCATTCATTTTAACAACGTTTCGTTCAAAGTTGAGGTGTTGTGGGTTCAATTTCGAAACAACTGGGATTTTTCCGCCGCATCTGGAAGACGCGTTGTCCGACTAGTCGATTTATCTTTATGTTAGAATAAGGTAAGAATTATTCAATTAATATACCCAATGCAAAAATATAGTAATCTATTGTTCGCGTTTTTTAAATTTGTTTTTCAGAAATTTGTCCTTAGTTTCTTACTTAACTACTAAATCATGTATATCACTACTAAACTTAGCGGGTCTAAAATAGACTGCTTAAAGATTAGGTACCAAAATGTGCATATTAGTCTATCATGTTTTGTATTTCTAGAAATACCCGAAAAATGCAAATCTGTTATCATACACACTGTATAAAGACATGTTGAAAAATTAGCATGATTGTTTGTTTCAACATCCTGAACAGTGGACCCATTGTGAATCGAAACAATTGACATATGATTCCTAAGGTAGGGATGTTTTAATATTTTATTTCTTTATATAGTTTCTGTGACGATTTGGGTTACCATTGCGGTAGTTTACAGATAAACGCTGTCACGGTGAGATCGCTGTCAGCATCCTCATCACAGTCAAGATCATTCCACATGTAGACGTTGGACGAATGAAACTCTGCACAGTCTTGTTCCCCCTGATAACTATTGGGCTGGCCGCTCTCCCAGTGCTCGTAGTCTAATGCTGAGCCGTCACTCCACTCCCAAGTACCTTCCGTAGACTTGTCATGCAGACCGATCCATACTCGAGTGTAGGTTGTTATCTGATTTGGGAGACAGGAAGATGGAGATGCGAAAGAAAAATGATAAGGGAAGCGTCCAGCAAAAAAAGTTTTCAGACACTCAGATCGTCATCCAGTATATTCTGTGTTTCCGCAAAGTGACGGTAGCCAAAGGGTGGTATTGCATGAAGAAAAAGAGAACCCGACACAGCATCAATGAAATTGCATTTTTATAGAAATGCGATCTAATAACACTTTCAATGGAACTGAATTTAAGCCCCGGTCACATAGGACCCCGGAAGAAACACGATTCACCCCGACTCTGTTAATTTATAGTTTACTGCCTCGGAACAACGAGTCGGGATGAATCGTGTTGCTTCCGGGGTCCTATGTGACCGGGGCCTTAGTGATGGATTTCCATAATAAAAAAAAAGCACCCTATATACGGTTGCTGTCACTTCGTGAAGACACTAACAAAATGTCTCCTATAAATATAATGGCGTTTTTCCCATAATACCCAAATTAAGCATTCTAACGATATCATTACTCTTGTCATTGGATATAACATTATAAACAACGCCATTACGGTGCGTTGATTAAGTTCCTCAGCTCCATCATGTCCATGGGGAGTTTCGACATTGGCAGCTTGCAATGGGGAGGACAATCTTAATATCCTACCACGTACCAGTTAAACACCCGGGTTGAGTGCAGCAAAGAGTGGATAATTTTTATGCTGAAGGAAATCAACACTAGGGATGGACTTCGGACAAAGAATACGGACTTGTGATGTAGAAGCAAATATTTGACAGTCGGAGGGTCCTTATCCCTCATCCCTCCCTACAAGGCCTTCCATGGTCTTTATCCAACAATGCCCTATCGAGAGAGGAGAGTTCAATAAGAAATGCACCCCAGTCCCTACCCTATAGTGCCTCCTACCCTGGGGGCCCAAGTCTTCAAGCCCCCTCCCTCCCAATCCTGCACACACACACACACACACACACACACA